>JAVFBZ010025599.1:0-11308 GCA_032466195.1 Katharina tunicata
CTCTTTTGAACCAAAAGTGTGCAGAATACTTTCTGCAGCCTTTGAGATTCCGACATTAGTTACAATGAGTGAGGCAATCAATGGGGATATGGATGCTTATATGAAGCTGGACCTCGCAAGGTGACCACTAATGTTTGGAGTGACCTCGGATGTTTGGGTTTGGTTTGTCTTACATGTGTGTGGCGAGTTCTTCAGAGGTTATATACTCATCAGGAAGGAGCTTATCTAATTGCGCCGAAATTGCTTTAAAAAGGATTTTGTCAAGCTTATGCGTAATAGGTGAGTAAGTTATATTCCCTTTGAAGTGAATCTTAATTCGTTAATCTAAAGCTTTCCATAGGTTTAACTTTGGGGTAGTCCATGTAATTTCACAAATTTTGTATACCCATTTAGAACATCAAAGCTATTGATTTACATGGAAGCATGAGAGTTCATTCTAAGGCCTTGTTAGAAATACAGTCACTTTTCGAATGGATGCTAAACTAAACAAGGTTCGTTTGAAAAAGCTGTCAGTAAATTAAATCACGTGATGCGATCGGCATGGATAGTAAAATTCAACGGTATTTGGGTTGTACACTAATGATTTATGTTCGTCGAGGAATCGTTTTGCCTGTGTCACGTCAGTATATCGTGTATAACATGTCAGATACAACTGTGGTAATTAATTTGAAAATGCGAACGCCTGTATACAACGTTTATACAACGATTACACAAAAGTAAACGACCATAGCTACATTTTAATGTTTTGCTGTTGTTGATAAATTCGGCCGTAAATCGATTGAAGGAGGATCATATTAAAGCGCCGCCTTCTGCGAAATAATGTGACAGCGATATTGAAAAAGAAAGTAAATGACACAGTTTGATGACATACATTAAGTCTGGGATATGATCTGTGACATTTAATTTGTATGCCATGACCAAGAAGAATGCTCAACAATATGTCACACTGATTTCCCCAGAGGCCAACATCCATTATGAATACAATAAATGCATACAGGAATAACGAAGACCCGAAGAAACACAACTCAATATTAACAACATAGCTATGTCAAGCAAAAGTGAACATACGAAATAAATCCATTGGGCATTTTGTACATTTTTACAAGCACCTTATACATCTCTTTAACGCCTTACGAGTGTCCCAACAAACAATATTGGCAATTAAATGCTTTCTTACCTTTTACCTTTGGCTCACAAAGTATTTCTCACCAACTTTCATCGTATTTCATTTTCTTTCTCTTTGTGGCGAGAGAAGGCAGAGATTACAGAGATCTGCAATCGAATCTAAATACTTAAGTCACATAAACAACACAGGTCAGAGTCCATCACATTGCGTGTTTACTTTATTATGTTTTCAGAACATTTTACTGTTTTACTGTTGTCCGGTTTTTATACGGTCTGACTTTACACTGCAAATTAATTGACATTGTGGGAAATAATGATAGCGATATTGATAAAGAAAGTAGATGATACACTAAGATGACTTAGATAGATCAGTGTACAATGCAATTTGCATTTCATTTATCCTCAGTAACCCTACGGAAGAATGCATCAGACCCAAAACATCATCGTAGCAAGTTACATCAATTATATCATTGCTTGACATTCTCATAATTATGTTACCAAACACATTTTTAATGCACTAGCCGTTAGGATTTCCATTAAGACGAACTACCATTACGAATAGAGCACATGATAGAAAACAGAATGCGTAATAGAGAACAGAATGCACAATAGAGAACAGAATGTATAATATAGTACAGAATGCTTAATGACAAAACAATGCATAATAGAGAACAGAAAGAAGCGAACTGAAGATTTACTCGAACGGCGACGGTTTCAAAGAGCTTAAGTAAATGATTATACATTGGAGAGATTATGTGTATGTCATATGAACTATTTTGGCAAAGTTAGACAGTAGAGCGAAAAAGCTATCGGTAACAGTTATAAGAGAGCACAAATATGTGACTTTACGGGGCAGACTGAAGTACATAGTATGTTACTAAGCCATAATGGCGAAAAGATATCTATCACAGACATTAAACGAGAAGAGCCAGATGTGAGAACTCTTCGTAAGTTATACACAGCTAGCTACGTTTGTGTATCATAATGATGTAGATGTAACATAACCGGCTTTGAAGAAATAGCTGCTGAACGTGACAGTAATTTGTTTTGTTTTTTTGGCCGAATACCGAAACTAACTTTCGAAATCCCCGATAAAAAAATTAGCAAAAGTTTACACATACATAAAGATAACTTGTTTTCCATAAAGCGATTGCTAAATATTGTATCTATGCCCAAGGCCATGAATGACACCGGTTAAATCCTGCGCAAAGCTACATCAACTGTTAGTGCTTTTGTGTCTAGTTTTGTGCATCACACTTTATAAACCAGGACGTGTCTAGACTACCCTGTCAGTAAGAATAGTTTGCTTAAATACGTTGTTAGTGACGGCCACTTTTACCAATAGATGAGGCAAGCCCGTTTTAAAGGGGATGAAAACGTAAAAACAAAGTTGTAGTATACATTTAAAGCGAATCGGTACTAGAAGTTTTTGAAAAACCTTCTTGATAAGATGGATTTGTGTTTAAAGCGCAGAGTATTTCAGTCATATAACAGCTTATATTCAAACAGTAAGTCGCCGCACTAACGCAATCAAAACAAGTGAAGTCACTTATCAGGATAGTTTTGGAGCGATAATATCCCTCCAGTGCTAAGTATAACAAGATGGATGTGGTATCTAAACACACTTCGATGGAGTATTTCTGGACCGAACTACACACTATCATTTCTTCACTTAAGCGTTTTACAGCATATTGAGGGTTATTCCTCGGAATTTCCAAGGGTGTTGAGGAAGGCGGATATTTTTAGGTAGCTTATCCGTTAAATATGTGACATGTGATAACACTGTCCTTCTGATGACAGGGAGGGTCTATCCTGAATCGTGTGCCTTGTTTGAAGCATATACCTTACAAAATTGGATTTGTTACACTAAAATTTTTAACGACCACATTGGCGAAACAGATTTTCTGGATTTTCAATACTGGCACTTTTAGCACTGTTAGTGGTGAATTCAATTATTCCGTGTTAAACAAAATGGTGATTAAGATAGATTTATGGGCTTGTCAAACGGTGACATGTGCTATCGAGCTGTTAGCTTCAAAGAGTTCTATGCGTTTAGAGTTTCGAAAATTTGGCTATCTTAGAATCGATAGTTCTTTAACGTTTAAGCTCTGAAACGAATTCATTGCCTTATAGTAAATGTGTATACGATTTGGGCATTTCTGTTTATCCTTTATCAATTGATGTTGCGTAATCAGATTGTTTGACTTAATTAGACTTGTTATCAATCAAGGGAATCTCTTGGTAAACCTTTAACATTTATTTAGTGAGCTTTACATATTTTCTTCAAATCGACGTTATAATAACATACTTGTGGCAGGCATAAACAATCGTTTAAACCGTGTAGTTATTCAAGTAGACGTGATAAGAAGTGAGTGAATATTAGCCCTACCTACATAACGTTAATCGATATAAAGATCTGCACTTGTATTACAGTGTTTTTAAAGTTTAAGGACCAAAGAAATCCCGTCTGTTTTAAACAGAGGAACTAATGGGAGGACACTAGGCTTTTATAAATACTCCTTGTCTAAAGGCTAAATACACCAGTGGGTAATCACTTGTCAATTTCTTGATGTGGCGATAGATTCTAAAATAGAGAATCAAATCAGTCTCCTATCGTCGAATCTTTGAATCTTAGGTTTTGACTGGCCATCTTGTTGTTCGCGTAGAAAGAGTTATCCCTCTTTGCTTGTTGTAGTGAACAAGTTAACATGTGATTAGACGGTACTGATCACGATTTAATTTTTTTTGTTATCTCCCTTTTACAGACTTCAGATTGAATCGGTCCTATAACAACTTTTTTTCTCTGTTTAATTTGAGGTAATTTGGTAGTAAAATTAAGACGATTCATTCGCCAGCGCACTTTTTTGCGGAAACATTACTACAACAACAAGTATTTGTAAATACCTGCTGTAATTGTTTTAAACAGAAATTGTTTGAATGCTACGATCAGGTAATGTGCGCTAACGATTCACATAAACCATTGGTTCATAAATGTTATAAGAGTGACATTGTTTTTTTTAATCTATTTAGATAAAATACGAAACACAGAGAAGATAATTGACTTAATTTATAACGTCGTCATATATGCTAAAAATTGAATAAAATCGTCATGGTAGTATCATGCGTAAAACTACGATGTTATCTCTGTGCACACGTTGACCAACCCGCCACAACCACCGATCCTGATAACCATACCTTTGAAATCCACGGATCATTTAATTGTACATCATCTTATGTTATCTACGCCATAACCTGTCGTCTCTGTCCATGGTAGCTTGATATTGAATAAACTGGCCAGACATTTCGAAAATGACTCACCCGATATAAATCCGTTATAAGAAATAATAATGCTTTTAAACAAGTTGAAGAATATTTCTACAGTCATAACCACTCCATAATGGATCTGAAAGTTGCGGTCCTAAAACAAAACCACTTAAAAAAAAAACAACTGCAACGTGAAGATGTTGAGCAGAAAATCAACAATCAATTTCATGATGTCGGACCTGGTCTGAACAGAGATTAGTAACTCCATCTGTGATAGACATTGTTTTTTATATGTCTTATCTTCTTCCTAGCATCAACGCTATGGATTTGCACGGAAGCACGCGAGTCCATGCTAAGACCTTGTTAGAAACCACGATTCGAATCGGTCCTAAAATATTTGAGAAAAAAAAAAATCTTTTTCTGGTTGATCAAATTACGTAATGCAATTGACAAAGAAGGAACAGTTTTACGGTATTAGGGTACTCGATCAATGATTTATGTTCGTCGACGAATCTGTTTTCTGTGGCACGTCAGCAGAATCCCGAGTTGTGTATAACATGTCAAATACAATTGTGATAGTTAAATTGAAAATGCTAACATCTGTATTTTCAAATATTAGCTGTATCAGAAAAATACAACTGTATTTATGATTACACAAAAGTATACCACCATAGCTATATTTTACTCATTTATGTTGATAAATTCGGAGATAAATCAACTGTACTTGTCAAACGTATCAACATTAGGGCCTATGCCTAGGCTCATATGAAAGCACGGCCTCCTGGAAGACAATATGATCAGTCTTGGATATGATCTGTGATATTTAATTTGTAAGCCGTGACCTAGAAGATGCGTAGTTATAAAAATAACAGTGATTTCCCAAGAGGCGAACATCAATTACGATGAAATATGTCTTGTGTCGTTCAGAAAGAAACCAACAGAATTGTTGTTTTCCGGGATAATCTAGAACGAATACATCTGAATCTATACAATTCAGTATTACTTTATGCGTCTTGGAGTTACGACCACAGAAGTAATCCCACTTTGCTGTTTTTATATCGACCCTAGAGCAACATTGAGAATATGTAAGGTGGAAAATCTAAATATGTGCTTTGCGTTACGAGCAGTTGGCATAACACATTTATAATTTTACAAAAGTAAGAGTTTTTTTTTTCTTAAATAAATTTGACCAAAAACAACAGAAGCCGTCGAACTAGTACCATATTAAATGGTCTTGTGGAAAATAAAATGATAGGGATATTGATTCAGAAAGTAGATGGGCACACCAAGATGGCTAAGATAGATCAGTCTGATATATGACCTGTAACAGTTATTTTGTACGCCGTAACCTTATGGAACCATTCACCAGACATAATACATCACCGTGACAAGTACCATTAATTTTATCCTTGCTTGACCTTTGTGATATGTTACCAAACACATTTTTAACTACCTTTACGAACAGAACACATGATAGAGAACAGAATACATTACAGAGAACAGAGCACATTATAGAGAACAGAATGCATGGCAGAGAACATAATGGATTATAGGAGAAAGAAGAGAACCGTAGATTCACCATTTAATATTGAATACCGGTACTCTACTAAGCCAGGTGTCAAAACAAACTTAGACTTACGAGCTCATAATAATTGCCATAGTGTATTATTGCATTCAAACCCACAAAGACTCTATGGGTCCATTACTAGCTATCACAGATGAATTGTGATTAAATATAATATACTATATGCTGTACACAGGGGCATATACAAGTCGAGACACTTGGAATAACGTAAGATATTATGGATAACAACTTCTGGTTTATTTTTTTGTAAACAAAAGGATAATGTCTTATGTTAGTCTCTATGCTGTACACAAATGCCGAATAAAATAGTTTTACACTGGGTATGTCAATGATTAAGATCACGGAATATGTCGCTATCAGAGGAAGGACACACATCTAACTTAAGACATGGTTTTCCCTCAACAATAGACTGTTAGGACTATAGAACAGGTTGCTGGAACGTTATGCTCGATTTGGTATATACACCAATACCATTTACTACCACATAGTCAATATGATATTAGTTAATGCAAAAGTAGTTAATGATTGACATAGTGGAATGCTTTCAAGAAGCCTGTCTAGACTGTATGAACCTGTCAGCGAGTTTGCTTTCCACATACCACAGATAGGAGCTCGAACTCCATTCCTGTACCATCCTCGTTGTCATCCATACTGCACGACTCACAATTATCTATCACAACCCTGTCTAGCCAGGTAAACTAACTATAAATTATACTAGGTACATTGGACAAACAGAGATTGCAAACTGAGGGAAGACAGAATAGATACTCTGGGGCGACTCGGAGTGAAGGAGCCCTAGAATATGAAGTGCAGACGACAATATTTTCCTAAAGATTTATTAGTAATTATATTTCCTGTCCTATGTGTCCTCCAAACATTCACTATTCAACCTAAAACGTCTACGTATTTTATTCACATTTATGCACATTTCCAGTTATGTAACCTTCAATGCTTAACGTTTCTTGGTCACTCAATCTTGGATCCACTGGAATTGCGTATATTTTTCAACTATTTTCAGATAACAGCCAGCTAGTTAGCCCTGATGTCTGTGTAGTCTTCCATTAAATGTGGCTTCAGAACGATTTTCAGAATTTACATTGGCTAGTTCTTACTAACATTCGTATCTATGCGTATACTGAATATTATTAACATCGTGGGTTTAATGACATCACACATTTATGGTACCATATAGGATTTTAGTTACACGATTTCAGCCTCATTTATTCAATGTAATAGAAAATGTAACAGTGGTCCAGTGGTATAACCTTCAGTTTGAACATAGCTCTGTGTTGTCTATGATTAAATACTTAAATGATTGGAATAAAATATATTTACTAAATCTTTTAATTTAAGATGAATTCACAATTTCCAAAGGATTTCTTTTTTTGTTTTCACCATAAATCAGGGAAATTGCAGTAGATCTACGTTTGCTATTTTCATTCCGCGAATCGTAGATTTCGAAAATGTATTAACTGGAAACCAGCCAGATGAACTAAACTATATTTTGATTCTTGTCGAAAATGTATAACCGGAAAACCTGTCCGATGAACTGAAACACATGTCGATTCTTGTCGAAAACGTTGAATTCGAAAATGTACAAACTGGAAAACTTATCCGATGAAGACCAAAGTCACAACTCCGAAGAACGTGTTCTATGCTAAACCACTAAGTGGAAATCACACTATTCGAAACTGAATAACTGGAAAAACCTGCCACATGAACTGAAACACATTTCGTTTCTTGCCGAAAATCGTTGATTTCGAAAATGAATAAACTGGAAACCTGACATATGAAGTGAAGAACATAATCGTTAATTTCGTAAATGTATAACTGAAAAACCTGTCAGATGAACTGAAGCGTATTTTCAGTGTATTAGATGCAGATGGTTGGACCAAAGGATACTTAAGAAAAACAGTTTAGTCGGACCGGTGATAAAGAGCATAAATGTAATGTGTATAATCTGACGGTTTTTCGTGGCTTTATTTTAGATACATGCCAAGGTCTATCCAATACGTACATGTTTTCCCAGCTTGCATCAGTACAGTAATTGATAGTTATACGATCAAAATACGTAGTGATCGAAGTTCTCATCTGATGTTTCCTGGCATAAATTAATTGCAGCCGTGCGATCCCGGCCTGCGTGGCCAATCTCAGAAGATCATAACTCTTTATGCAGTGGTGTGTATCCAAAGCAAATATTTTATTGCTTGGTATGAAATATCTGTGAGACATGGAGATGCTGTAAAAAGGTAAACGGGTAAGCTTTAAATATAAATAAATTTATAAACTATCAAGCAAATAGATCATCCCCAAATCATTATCATTATCTAGCATATAGTCAACTATCTATAAAAGTATATCATTGTGCGTTTGATATTTGGTGTGGAAACAAAATTTACGTCTTACGTCTTTGGGCATTTCCAGCTGATTCCGGTGCTCTTACAATATTCGTAAGTTAAGAAGTAGATAAAATAATGTGTTTTTTATATATTATATTGCCCTGCGTAAAACGTATTGTTCTTTACGTTAAAAAAATACTTTCACTTTTTAAAATCCTAAACACCCTTTATGATGTACAAAGGTTCGTTTTTGTTAGCCAAAACTTACATAGTATTATTTACATACATAACATAAATTATCAACTATATTGATTATACTAATATAAAGTTTCGTGAGAATCATTGGCTGCTGACTTGATGTTAAATGAACCATAAATATATTCAATGAACGGCAGCTCCCTCAAAAGGTAACAGTAATGTTTTGATCAGAAATCAATTAATAGTAGACTCAGTAACAGAGTAGATGACACACTATAGTTAAGTGCAAATGATACATCAACATAACATTCGCTATTGAAGCTTACTAAACAAGTTTTGTCTCGCTTTGACGAATGCAGAGCAATCCCTGATCCGAATCGAATGGAGTCTGGGCGGATCTAGAGAAGACCAGGATTGGCAAATGAACCGTTGAATCGACCGTAAACGAAGGTTTCGTGTGAGCAGCAGTGGATACGGCTACAGGAATGCGTATGGTTGATTTATATTGTACTATAAAACAGGCGGAAGGAAATGGCAATTGATGAAGAAAAAAATTGCGAAAAGCAGTCTAACCAAGATCTTTCCTCAATCTCTGTTCGACTGTGTTTGTGGACGAGTCGAGATGGACGAGGATTTTGTCATCTTGACATTTTTTTTCTCTTGTACTTTTAGCATAATATTTTATTGACTAATTAATGATTTTCCTGCACAAATAAATATAGACTGAAGGGTTTTTCCTGTCGTTTTTCTGTTTTTGAATATAAAATATTCTGGAACAGACACAATACCCATAATGGGGAATGGGGTGGGTTTGTGGAGCCTAAGGAAAATTTCTATGACAAAATTAAACATAGATGGAAATTCGTACATAGGCTCCTCAAACGAGGAAAATCAAAAAGTTATATTCCACACAGCCATACCCAGATTTTATTTATTTTCTTGATAGTCAATCGGCAAATTAAGTATCACACCACAACTGACATATATGTGGAGCATACCATACTAGGAATCATCGATGGTGGGACAGTACTAGTTTTCTGGACTAGGATTCAGACTGATCATTTCTCCATAGTAGATGCAGAAATACAACTCAGATAACCGAAAGACAGTGCGTTTGATAATTAAAATATTTCGTTTGATCATCCTATTATTATAAACATATGATCATTGTAAGAACCATCCCTCGATTGGTGAATAAATCGAACAATGAAACTTAAGTTGATGTTTCTTGGAGTTGCAACTTTGATTTTTAACTCAACACCTTACAAGTATATTGTGTGAAGTAACCTGCTACTGAAAGCTTATTTTAAACTAGATATATATAGCCTTTTGAAAGACAGAGCTATATAACATGTAGGCCTACTGTCCAACAAATGGTGAAGTCTTGCTTTTAGATAAATAATCTCGTATCATGCATCTTTTTTTTATTCACAGCCATATTATTTTCTGCAAAATAGACAGTACGTCGGAGTTATATTTATAAGCCGACAGAGTATAGCAAAATATTCCATTTCCGTTATTATGCCAGTCTAAGTTGGAAATAGACTTATTGGTCCGAAGTGCACTTATTTCGTTTGGTACTAACCGGATATTTGATATGGTCAATACAATTTCGATGTATCCGTTACTCGAAATCTGCCATAACCCAGGTCCAGTAAATAATGGTTCCATAATTGTCAGTTCATCCGGTAATCATCGTCACGCCCTGTATGTTAAACTAAACGCGACTAGGAACACCGTATCTGCATAAAGCGAGTGCAGTCACATAACATCCTTTCGGAAATGGTTGTTTGGTATATATCAGGTCAACAACATAGGTTTTTTTTTTAAATAACGCTTAATAAAACGATATTTTTGTGTGTGTTAACTTGAAATTGGACTTTTTCTCATTTAAGGGGTAGTCGTAACAGCCGTTTCAATCAGTCTCGAAATTCAACAAGATACAAACGGCTTTTTTTCCAGTACACGGCAAGTACTTCATTTACTGCTAGTTCTACTTCAACTATCCTTGTTGCCATTTGTTTTTTTTATTCCCCAACAACAAAGTTCAACAAATCAGTATCTACTTGTTCTTAACATTCCCGAGGTAATTGTTTTAACATATTCTATAGTTAAACTTTTCCTGTGAAATGTTTCTTTGGCGCACACATTTCCTCTGTTCAAGACATTACATGTTATAGTTTTTATAGTTTTGTTACGTATATGAATGCCATTGGAAACAGCAAGATGTATGCAAATTATTCTAAACATATCACAAACTTAGTGATTATTATATCCCATGCATCGCATGACATTACACCCATAAGGCATTATCTATCAACGTTATGTCTTGTTAAACTTTCATGGTAATGTCATGTACGATCAAATTGTATCGTACAAAACTACCCCTGGTCCTCAATGATTGATAT
The DNA here is from genome assembly GCA_032466195.1 of Katharina tunicata. NCBI lineage: Eukaryota > Metazoa > Mollusca > Polyplacophora > Chitonida > Mopaliidae > Katharina > Katharina tunicata. Next base: position 10,920 of record JAVFBZ010025599.1, read on the forward strand.
AGTGCGTGTTGTCCTTTGTTGTCTTGCGTTTTGCCAGTGTTAGTTTTTCCTTCGCCCAATTGGACTGACGTGCCGTCATATCATTTAAATAACATTTCGTCTCATACACACTGTACAGGATTGTTTTTGTTACAGAGTGACTTGACCCGGTTAAATAACTGGTGTCAAACATGGAAACTTGTTCTCAATATAAATAAGTGCTGTTCCATCTCATTCACAAACAAAAGAAAACCCATCTCTTTTGAATATACCATAGGACAAGAAGACGTTGATAATGTTGTAAAAGTCAAAGACCTTGGGGTATTACTTACTCATAACCTTAGCTTCAATGAACATATCTCTAAAACTGTCAATCGGGCTTTTCGAATGTTGGGTTTTATGAAGAGAAG
>JAVFBZ010025610.1:0-17097 GCA_032466195.1 Katharina tunicata
TGTTACATGTATTGCCTTTTCTCGAGATGCGCCTTTAGGTTATCCAGAACAACTCGAGATTCAGGTCTATCTAGAAAGTTGTCTCTGAGAATTGATCTAGAATATGAGATAATTTATCGACTTTAATTACTCGATATCCACGTGCCAGTGTTATTACTCTTGACAAAAATATATATAGAGGTTAAAGTTACTGAAAACAGCCGGCCTTTTTTCATGATCCACACTGAAATATGCTGAACAATAAAATAAAAAAAAAAATTGTTTGTTTGGCAACACTGATGATATTACTAAACTGTTCTCATTCGCTGACAACATTTTATATTTTAATACAAAACACTCTACCTCTCATAAACAAAACCCATAACCGTGTCAACGCCATTGCATGCTAAGCAAAATCACAATATCCCTGAAATGCAAACATAAAGAGACTACGAAATACAGGATTGAAAGGTAGATTCGAATGAACGTTAACTAATTACAATATGTTATGTTGTAGGTACTGCTGTAGTGTTAGCGCTTAGCCTAAACTTTGATGTTGTAATTTGACAAATAGATAATCAGTGTTTGATGTATCCTGTAATATGGAATATGAAGTGATTTGGCAATAAGAAAAAGTTTTAATTTCATACGACATGAGGGAGAGTGGAGTGCCGGATATCAAACTATACTATAATACTTCGTGATATCTTATATGCTTTACACTGTATTAAACACGACATTTTGATTTTAAACAACTCTGGATTAAGACCAGGAGATGCATGCAACAATCAATCAGCTAATTACAATCGTATACACAACACTCACCAAAGCCTAGACTGTGGTAATGATGTTTGCATGGTTTTTGTGGATGTTAGCAAAGTTTTTGACAAAGTCTGGTACGAGGCTTGTTGTTTAAGCTAGAATGTATTGGTGTCAAAGGTACCCTGTTGGTATGGTTTAGAAGGTATCTAGAAGGTCGAAAACTGTGTGTAACTATTGATAGACAAATTGTGTTCCAATCAATGCTGGTCTACCACATGGGGGCTGTGCTAGGTCCTCTTCTGTATCGTATATATGTTGACGATATTACCACATATCTTAAATGCGAAGTTAATTTAATTGCAGATGACACACCTTTGTCTTCCGTGGTCGATGACATACAATCTGCGGAAATATGACAAAAGGGATCTTGATTATTTCGTTCTTGGGCCCAAGAAATGGTTGGTCGCGTTTAATGGGGGGAATCTGTTTACATGTCAATTTTCTAATTGACGATATCACCAAACAAATATATCACTTGGTAGCTTTAGCCTGGTTTAAGTAAATTCCCATAAACACCATATGGATTAACTTTAAATGAACGCTTAAACTGGTCTGATCATGTATATGACAGAAAAAGCAATGAATTCCCTCTGTGTATTGAAAAGATTTAAAAGAATTTTGCCACGTATTTGTTTTATTAAATTATGTAAATCGCTCAATATTCTTGATTATTAGTGGTGTTATTTCTGACAATTGCACCAAACGAGCAAGTGAATCTATTGAATATGTCCAGAGACCAGCAGGACGTTTATTTAGTGGTGGATTCAAATATACTACTCATACCAAATAATTGATGAAATTAGTGTGGATAATTATGAAAACTCGAAGATATCAGAGGATATTGTATGTTATGTTCAAAGTTATAAAGCTTGGGTTTCCATCTTATTTGTATAATATGTGTTCAGCCTCTATGTTGTCTATATACGATAGGAATCTTCGTAACAAAAATAATTTATTTGTTATTGCAACCCATACAGAATCATTAAAGGCGTAATTTTCCCCCATATAACAAGAGACTGGAAAAGACCTAATTGTTCAATTAAGCAATCATCATCATTAGAAATATTTAACAAACATACAATAAAAATAGATGATATTAAAACGAACTAAATTTTTGATTATTCCTTTGGAAGTGCTGTTATTAATCAGTGTAGAATGAGGATGGGTTTAAGTCATCTAAATGCGCTTAATTTGCTAATTATATTATAATTGATTATAAAACCTGCCCCACATGTGCTCACAGATGTGAAGACCCAAAACATTTATTTTTTATTTCGTCCAACCTATGCTGCCCAGCGAGAAGACCAATTGATTTTTGATACCGATTTTACCTTTATATCGTCTAGCAATAGATTTAATATTTTCAGTCACATTTATTGCGTAACTGCTCAATATTATCCTATTAACTAGTTAATCAACCAGTCAATTTGTAAATTTGTTTTTGGCATGTTCACGTAATTATTGTATTCATTACATTACAATTGTTAAGATTTGTTCTATTTTATTATTATTGTTATATTTATGTTTATTTGAGGAGACCACTAAGTAGTCTTCGGACTGCATGCAATCCTCTTTAAACAAATAAAGAGCTAAATTAAATTATGCTGTACAGCTCTTATATTTATGATTTATAAATAAAGAGCTAAATTAAATTATGCTGTACAGCTCTTATATTTATGATTTATATATGTTTCGCTGAGAGTTTCTTCAACAATATAAATATGAAAATTGTATCTAATATTATTAAATTCATATTGTATCCCATGCAAAATATCTACAATTGCTATCATGAATTGGACAAAGGTAAAGCCATTTATATTCTGAATAATTTTCTGAACACTTTACAAGCCCTAAAGAACTCCGCACTGAGCTAATGTGGATTAATACAATATATGTCTAATGGGTACCACATCAGTGTTCTGTGCAATGGTAGGGGAGATCGGACATGCTTGTCACACGGGCTGGTTGTCACAGTGCATATAGGCCTATAGGTGGTGCTGGCCAAATATAATGCCACGTGTTTCTGTGCTGTACTTGACTGATGTCCCATCTTGAAATCCAAGCCGCGCGATCAGTAATAACAGTAATTTCGACATTTGTTTGTAATTAAATATCGTAGGAATAATTTTGATAGATGGTCATTTATGTTTTAATGCGTAGAAGTATTGAGTTTTTAATGAAGGTAATTGTAGTTAAGGAGAGTGATGTTTGTGGCCAGGCTTTGCACTATTGCAAACGCAGTATGTAACGCAATTTGTTGTGTGCTATCGCCGTGGCTTAGCTAGCGTGTTCTGCTCCCGAGTACAACACGAGTTTTTGCCTCTTTTTAATTAATGGTCGAAAACATTGAAGATTGATAATGCTGAGCTACTTGTATATTTTGGCAGCAATATGGCGTCAAAATGGTGATGCCAGACTGTCAGTGTGTACGCATCCGTATCAAAAGCCGTCGCTTTCTACATAGTACCCTTTTTTTTTTACCAAGCTATACCTAATGATTACGATTATATGAACTGCTAAAAATATGCAAATTTTTGAATGTTAGTCAACAAATTTCAAGTTTGGTTTAGCAAAATTATATTTTAAGGGAAAACATACACGTAAATTGAGTCAATCTCCGTTATTTCGTGATAAGGCCTACGGTGTTTCAGTAAAGTTTGAAAGCCATAATATTGCTCTCGCGTATAAGGCAGCCATCATCCAGTTGACGCTTGGCGTATTCATAAAGTCTGACAAATATACACAAGCACTATTTATCTTTCATTTTGTATGGCCTCTATTTAGTATTTTTAAATGATAACTACAGGTGACTGATTCTTGTAGAGCTGGTTGTATTGCATTTATTAATTCCAAATGACACTACGAATGTAAGTATTTTAAAGACGTTTGAAATTGATGTTCGTAGGTAAGCGCGTATTAATTCCAGTTTGCTAAAGACAGGGCCACATAAGGCTATTTTATCAAGCTGTACTTTCACACCCAAGACAATCCGTCTCGTGTGACCTAAACATTGATGGCGGAGCAACTGACCAATCATTCAACATGACCTAATCATGCGATTATAATAATTTATATACTTATAACTTGGTGCGGTTATTAGTCAAAGCTTATCCAAGGCTCCCCCGACGTCTTTGCGCTTTTAAAAGAATTAAGAGTTATCAGTTATTTTCTTTAAAATTGCTTCGCCATTTTGTGTTTAAAGGAAGATGACATGATGCATTGTTGGCTATACACCAGTGCTAATTCCACAGATAAGTCCTCCATGTGTGTGCCTATAATTAACTTATCACAAGCGAATTTTTCTCCGAAATATAGCGGATAAGAATGAGGAATTTCAAATTTTCAAGAGCAGCATATAGAGCTGCAGAATATGTGGGACTAGTTAACATAAGATAACACCGTGGCTATTCTAATGTTTGGGCAAAGCTTATTTTAAGTTTAATTTAACTTAAATGTGTACTGTATTTACTTTAATATGTCTGTGGAAATGTCGACAATATTTGAAATATCTTGATATAAGGACAAAACCCCTTTTTAACGTAAATGTTGGTTCTCGTTACAATACCATTCATTTTTATCATGAAAACTACACAATTAACCTTTGTGTTGGTTCTAATTGAATAAGAGATATCAACAATAGAATTAGAAGTATTGATTATAGAATTAGAGATATATATAATGGAATTATAGATATCAATAATTCAATTAGGTATGACAATATTCCAATTAGAGATATCCCTTATTCAATCAGTGATATATCTTATTCGAGGGATTAGAGATATCTCTAATTCACAAATATATTGTGCAAAATATCGACTTCTCACAAACACACCGAGATCTATCTAGAGAAAAGCCTTGGATCAAAACTCTCAGGCATGACACTCAAAAGGTATCGAATGTACAGCGCACATTGATATCAGCGAACTAACGAGAGAACACGCGAGGTGTTTGACTAATGCGACATCAAATCTCCACTCAAAATTACCGTTCCTTGTTAATCCAGTTAATCCACCTTTACCTTTTCCAACGCCAGAATGTCAACATGATTGCTTGAACTCCAGAGTATTTAACTTGAAAATATGTATTAAATGATAACTTTACAAGTCTTACATTTAAGTTTTTTAAGTAAGTGGTAAAAATTTGGGAATAAGGATATTAATAACATGAATAGATCGTTTCCTTTCATTTTAATTAATGGATCATTAAAAAAAAATATAGAAATTCATTTTTTTTTTTCATGTTGTTGTCGTAATTGATGACCATATTCTGAAATAATTAATGTTCAGTTAATTGCAGAGATGCATTGGTAGCGTTGCGGAACTTGCGTTTTCCAGTCCAGCAGGCGACTGATGTACGCTACTCGTTTTCGTTTTGAAACGAGACGATTTCTAAGGGGCATTGTTTTTAAACAAATTTACCGGAAGTAATAATTCGATATATCTCTAATTGAATTAGATATGTCACTAATTGAATTAAAAATATCTCCAATTGAATAACATATATATCCAATTAAATAAAAGATATCTCTAATTGGATAAGAGATATCTCTAATTGGATTATTTAGATCCCTTATCATCCCTTATTATTTAGATATCTTATTGATTTAGATATATCTCTAATTGAATTAGATATTTCTTTAATTTAATTAGATATATCTCTAATTGATTAGAGATGTCACTTATTGAATTAAAATATCCCCAATTGAATTAGAGGTATATCTAATTAGATTAGACAAATATAATTGGCTTAGAGATATATCTAAGCGGATAAGTGATATCTCTAATTAGATTGGGTACTTCTCTATTTGAATTATCAATCAATCTTATAGAATTAAAGATATCTCTAATTGGATTACATATATATCTTACATTTGAGGATATGAGATATCTGTAATTGATTAGAGATCTCACTTATTGAATTAAAACAATTCCAATTGTATAAGAGATATATTTAATTAAATTAGACATATATCTAATCGGATAAGATATATCTCTAATCGTATAAGATACTTATCTAATTGAATTACACATATATCTTATTGAATTATAGATATCTTTAATTACATTAGAGATATATCTTATTACTGAGAATAAGATATATTTGTATTCGATTAGAGATATCTCAAATTCGATTAAATGACAATGTCCCCCCCCCCCCCGAACCCTGAAGCCTACAGATTGGCTTAATGCGTCCTAAATGGAATTAAGGGGATTGCATGTAATTAATTATTCTTTTTCGTAATTACAAATGATACATAATACGATAAATGTTCTTATAGTGAATGTACATTTCTTATAAGAGTCACTCTCACCAGTTAAAATTAGAATGCATATACCAACTAGGAAGTAACTATGTTGATAAAGTATCAGAATAGAGAGGGCGTTTCTCAGCATGTTATCTGTCTCACTGCATGAAATCCGGTTGTTTCGCGGTATCATTACTTGCTGAGATTGACCAATTCGCAGTAAAGGTTATTATTATATGATCACCCTTCCTTGAGACCTATTTAAATCACAAATCAGTATTGCTATATATATACAGATGTACACAAATATACATTATGAAATAAAGGTATCCGGTTCTCGAGACACTTTTGTGTTTTTAACCAATCCAATGTTGAATTTTCAGAAGGTGCAATATCTGTGATGACACGGGTTAACAACTAGACCTGTCAAACATGGGTTAACAACTAGACCTGTCAAACACGGGTTAACGACTAGACCTGTCAAACACGGGTTAACAACTAGACCTGTCAAACACGGGTTAACGAGCGGACTTGTCTAACACAGATTAACGAAAAGCCCTTCAATATGCACATATATACCATTTCACTTCTAATGATAAGAAAATAAAGTGGCAAAATATTGATTATCACCGTTAGGGGTCACCATATACTCTACTCCTGTACTGTAAGAAACTGATCATTGGAAATGGCAATTACAAGTCCTTTGTATAGAAAACCTTCCAGACCGATATGTAAGCCAATAAAAGAATGTTTTTTTTAGAAGACAATCAGTTGGAAGGGGTTGGCAGAGGAAAGCCAAGAGTAAGCGAATTGATGGTATTGATAAAAATGTACTAAAATCATGGTACAGTGTAAGTGTAAATCTGATCCAAGTTGTATGTATTGATGTTATTCACTTCAGGTGACATCCGCAGTGTTATACCTATCGACTTCTCATTGGTTACGTTAGTTCCGGTGTCGTTTATTATGGCTCTGGTATATATATAAAGGTTTCACGCAGTGTTCACGTGAAAGTTTCTTGGGACAGTACTGGGATGATATTCAGTGTGCGGATACAAGGTCAAGGTCAAGTGTTAGTGTCCATCCTCCGGAAATGACCAAAAGCGTTCTTGGAATCAACTAGCCTATACGCATGCTGATGCACGCGGAAACGACAGCAATAGTACGTCTCAGGTAATATAGATACTTCATTTCACCTGATATTTCCAGAAAGGGAAAGTACTATTTTAGGAACACGGTTGATTTCATTTGAAGGATAAAGTCACGAATTTAGAAAGTTACATATGAGTTTTAAACTTAAAGGAAGAAGGAAATGATGTCACTTATGGAAATGATCCAAAGAACACGTGTTTATCATTGTGTCTTTCATAATCGAACACAACAAATACTAATAAAGAAAAAGTGTTTTACAGACTACGGAATTCTGCCATCATGGACATACTATTTTATGTCTTGTGTAAAATAGATTCTGTTTCATGTAATGATAAAGACTCACATTTCATAACTGTCATTGTCATTTAGTATTTTTCTAACGGAATTATTGTTGTTTTTAATATATGCTTTTCGAAATACATGTCTCGAGCTCGTATGTGTACGTTGTAAAATCGTTCACATTAATGATTATTATTTTCATTATTATACCAAAAAGTCATTTAATTTAGTATGATATGTATTTATTAACTAATTTACCATCAGGTATGATGAATGCAACTATAAAACTTCTCTTTCACCTGTATGCTATTTTAAGACTAATTTAAAGTGCCCAATATATGTCGTATGGCTGACTCTGTACAGTTTGGACAAAATAAAATTGATATAAAAATGATGAACACGTTTTATCCACAAATTTAGTTAGAGTGTCTATTATCTTGTGTTAGTAGCTAATTTCTGATTATATTTCGGCGATTGTTTTACTTTAACTCTTTCCCTGTGTTTCACTTACTACATAATTAAATTCGTTTAAAAGTAAAAGTAGAATTGAAAATTGAACTGAAACGTTTATGTTTGTGTACAAATAATTAACAGTTTCGGAAAGATTTTATCTCCACTGGAGAATATTTGCTGTTCATTTACAACGTAACGTAAAATGATATTAGGCCTATCAATAAACAGATCAATAAAAGTTCGCGAAATTCAAGTGGTTTTCGGATCAGTCAAATATAATTCAATAAAAGATAAGCTCTTTTATGTTTGTGTACAAATAATTAACAGTTTCGGAAAGATTTTATCTCCACTGGAGTATATTTGCTGTTCATTTACAACGTAACGTAACAGGATAATACCAATAAACAGATCAATTAAAGTTCCCGAAATTCAAGTGGTTTTCGGATCAGTCAAATATAATTCAATAAAAGATAAGCTCTCGTATCATGTCACGTAAACAGTCTGCATTGAACGAGATCCGGCTTGGATTTTGTTGTTAGTCGTGGACATTGATATATTGGGTCTACCTGTGAATTGAAAGACTCCATTCTCACCTAACCAGGAAATGGCTGGCAAAGGTTCGGCTAGTACGGGTTAAAGCTCAGTAAAATACAAACATTAAAATAACACGTCACCATGCTATCACGATAATCGATTTAACTTTCGGAATATATGATCAGAAAGAATTTTATAAACTGATGATAACTTTATTTGTTGGGACGCATTGAAACAGTCTTGAATAATATGTACACAGTTAAAAATAAATTATTGCATTGTCTGTTCCACGAATTCGTCACTAAGGTGGCACGATTTTCAAATAAAAGATAGCAGTGTTATATAAATCTTTTTTCCTGCTTGTTTATGGGTCACTTATTTATTACTAAGTGCCGATTAGCCGCATCAAATAAATTATTATGAAATAGAATAAATGTACGTTGAATAAACTAAACCTCAATGATAACAGACCGTTTGACATCGACACCTCTATATATCAGAACCATGAGTGTATTTACCTGCTAGCATGTGAGTTACACGTGTATGCCGGCAACACGATGCATGGTATTCGCATAGATACGGGCTGCTGCATTTACAAGAAACGGCCTCAGTTCAAATAACATTATTATCTCCATAGGTGTACCACTTGTATTGCATACTGATATTTATTTCCTTTTTTTAATTAAGGTTTTGGTACCTTAGTGAACACATGCCCCTGGGAGTTAATCTAAGATAAAGATAATTTATCGTTTTAATCAAAAACATTCATGTGTCGATGTGATTTCTTTTTAAAAACGCATTTTTTTGGGGGAAAATAAAGACTGGCACTGATGCGCCACTCGATCACGGCACAATTATCCTACATTCACATCGTGTTCATCATTTTATACATAGTGTAGATCAAGTAAGAAAAACTTGATGCAGATTAAAAAAAAGAGGAAACAAATGATCCAAATATATTTGTTTATTTTAACATCATTAAAACTTTCTTTAGTGTAGTCTTTTACGCAGAACCAAGTACAGTCACGGGGAAAGGAACTACTGCATCATTAACAGTTGTTTCTTGGAAAATTTGAGAGTTGTAATAGATATTCTTAAATATTTGAATTAAAATGGTCATTATTTTATCATAATTGTTTTTAGTAATAGTTCAGTATCGTGTAGCTGATTTTGTTTGACATTTTAATTTATATGTTTCTGGGAATAATTGGGAATTAAAATATAATAAAACAACCTGGTATTGTGTGCTTTGTGAAATTATTGTTATAAGGAGGAACGCGGTACATCCGGGCAGTGGCCTAGGATCCGGCTGTTTCGGGGAATTCCCAATACGTCTAAACCGCGAAATGATCGCAATCGCGGACATTTATCACTCCATGATACACAAGGTTAAATTTATCAGCTAAGGTATACCAGACGTCTTTATTTGTCCCGACCAATGAAATCTCTTCTTTTTGAAATCACAGGTCTGTATATAAGTGTGGAGATCATGACTCCAATAATTACAACTAGCGATTCCAATCAAACACCAGATCGACAAAGAAAGAAGCATCCTCTTCAACCCACCCTCAAGGAAAAGGCAAACAAACGTAAGTACAAATCACTTTTATTATTTATTATTAATATTTTAAAGTAGTGTTTTAAGTTTGAATTTTCCATTTACAAATGTAAAGGATACTCAATGCATATGTTTAAACAGTATACTGGGCCATTTAGGAAACGCTATTTAATGTATGTTTGTTATCCAATAGAAAGTCAATCCATAGTGCATAATTATATCGGCACATTTGGTCTTATTTTAGCTTAATGGGTTTGATTTGATTTTGCTAATCCAAATTTATATTTGGCAATTAATTTTGTCTGTGTCTCTTATTTGAGGAAATTATTTTAAATGTACCAATACTTCATTTTAACGGCGTAACACCTTAATCATACAAACAAACATATATGTTATAAATTTTCTATTAAAGTGTTTGTAAAAAAAAAGATAAATTATATGCAGTGCACTTACATCATGTAAGATTAAGCTTACTGTGTAAATGGCATGCCAATAAAGATAATCAAAAACATTAACAAACAAACGAAGTGCATTTTTTGTTACATCTAACGTAACATATTGAGAAAAGTCCTTCGTAGTCCAAAATTGTGACAAAATGTTTATATGAAAGAAAGTTTCGGTGTACGATTTTACGCATGGATAATATTTAAAAAAATCTGACATCCTTTACCTTTTTCTCCGCTGGCAATTCCGTTTGAAGTTTAGTAATTATATACGCGCATCAGTTTATACAAGACAAGGCATAACATTTTAATGAATGGAAAATGTACTACAGACTACATTTTTCATAAAGATATTGGGCAGAACTGGTTCTAAATTAATAATTTGATTTAGTATTACTAAATTCAAATCATTCGCATTACTTCTGGTTACAACAATTCCGTATTTAGAAATATGAAATATTGATTTACAAAATAAGACCGTTTGTCTACTACTATATTATTCTAAGATGACTCTATATAAGCATGTTAAATTCTTAACCTTTGAAGCTGTACTTTATGACGAATAGCCATTTGAGTTTAGTCGCGTGGAACGTCTATTACACCTTTTATTACACTGTCGAGTATAGCTATTTGATATATGCGACCCATGTATATAGGTCATTACTCTCGTATACCTTTCAGATTTGACAATAAGTAACCCTGTTATCTGACACCTCCAACAATTGTTAAATAAATACATATTGAGGATATGAGTGTAGACTGTTTTAAAGGATCCAGGCGTAGATATCGTGTTTTCGGATTTTTGTAAAGATTTATAAGACTGGTCACCACCAATAATGCTTAATTTTAAAATAACACTTGCTTTGATAATTTAGTGCTAAAACCAAGGATTTCCTGCTCCGGGCGCATTTAATCAGAAGAATTGTAAAACGTTTGAAAAACTAATGGTGGTAACTTCCCCTAAGTTCTAAAGTTTATGTCTCTTTCACAGTGTGATTATCTTTAAGAAGCATAGTTATTTGCAAACATTTTTAATGCATATTTATTATATAGGCCCTATATATTAAATGCAAAGAACGTCACACAACAAGGATATCAATTCACATACATTGTTCGATCCATGTGATTGTTATTAACGAATGACACAAATCGACCCGGTACAGCTATGTATTGTTTAATAGGGGGTGTTGAGGGGGTTATAGACTTGATCATCAGTCCGTGTCCACAGTACATTCAATTGCCATGGTATGACAAACTATCCGGAAACAGGAACTTTTTGTGATAGGATGGTATCTTCTGTCCCGTATTACAATGTTTGTGAAGGATTTATTTTAATCAAATTTAATAATGCGATATAAAACACCAAAGCTCGAAAGCCCTCCAAAGGTAGTAGTGGGTGGTTGGGTGGGAACCTCATGTGCCCTGGTGCTCTGAGCCAAGGGACACAGGATGTTGATTTGTTGTGGTGTCCTGCTTTGTTAATGCAAGTCAATGTTTTGTGCTGTTTTGCATGTTGTCAGCGTCGTTTACGGTAGTTTCTTTCATCGATTGGGCTGGCTCGCCGTCATATAAGTGAAATAACCTTAATTACAGCGTAAAACCCCAATCAAAATCCAAAGGTAGAATCTTTTTCATCGGTAATTTATTTAGCAACGTGTTCATGCAAAGAAAATAATTAATGAGATTAACAGCATATTATATTGATTCAACCTCCATTCAAAACCCTTTACTTTTTTAAAAAACAAATGGATTCGCATTACGTATACCTGAAAAAAGAATATGTATGTCTATAACTTTGACAGATATATAGCACACTATGATCCAATAAATTCATTAAGAAGTTGTGCAGCTTGAATATATCATGGTTAATGGCTCGTCATGAACCTATTCATATTAATACAGACCCTGAGATTATACACGTATGTATTAAAACCATCCTCTATAATAATACACTAAACGCGTATTGCCTAAGCTAAGAATTATAAAGGTCTGCATACAATCATTTATAATGAAGCATCCCCCAGGGGAAGAATCGCTCCGATTTTTCATCTCGTTATTACTCCCGTGTTCTCTTAGTCATGGCTATGACGTGATCCAACGTACTGTGGGTGGGTATATGGTTAGGCCTATTACAGCTGGGCGTCCTAATTATGACGAATTTACAAACCGTAACCTCACGCGGGTGCAAAGTTTACATCTATAACGGGATAAACATAGGAGGTGTTTTATTATTAAAATTTAAGAAGTTAATTTTAGAATAAAAATGTTAGGTTAGATCCGTAATCCATCTTCACACCCATTTCTCCCTCTCCCATTATACTGGTAACAAATCGGATCACTCTCATCGGATGGCCACCATGGATGTTTGGCGCTGGTATAAACCTACACATCTGTAGCAGGATATTATTGAAGGATAGCATAAAATGTCCCACCTTTTTGCCAGTCAACCGTCACTTACCCAAGTCTACTTGCACGCTTTACATTTATAATCTCATACGTCTGTATAAATTATCTTATTGATCTGTAGTGGCATACATCTAGCATGTGCTCTCGGAAGGTAGTTGTGAAGCTATGTGCAGTTTTATTTAACAAATATGTGGAAAGTAATCTGATATCATTTCATGTTTCGTCATCCACAAGGTATATATATACCAACGCCTACATATTCAAGATCCACATATTATTATTTACGTGCAATGTTCTTCACCATTCATTTAAAAATAAACATGGATATTTCTTAAGTTATTTAGCAGGACAAAGGTGTTTAGGCTTTGGACATTTTGAATAACATAAATGATACTCTATACACCTTGTGACAGTTAGATGTAGTATTTACAAAGCTTGGCCTGTCTTACAACATCTTATAAACCTTGTAATATAATAATCTATTAATCTTAACATTTTTATAAAGTGTATGTGCATTGTGTATAGGGACAGTTTTGACCAAATTTTATTTTTATAGATGTCTGAAAATGCACTTAATTAAAGTCTCAACATGGCCAGTCGTTTCCGTATTGAAACAGGAGATTGATTTACTTGCTCTTCAGTTCAAAATTTCTCATATACTTGACTTGAAGGCTTTGGAAAATGGTGGAATATTTAACCTGAATTTCATTTAATATAGATTATCGTTAATGAACAAAGACTATATTTCTCTTATAGCACCACGCCTATTGTCCTGAGGGAAGCTTTATAACTTCCTGGGATGAAGCAGGTGTAGACATTACGATTATGTCTTCAGACAATGTCTATATGATTTCTCTCCTTGTCCATCTTGCCTAACTGCCAAACATGGGACGCATCTCTAATATGCTGTTTTAGGGTTATAAACAATCTAAGCACACGATCAGTTGAAGTCCGGTATTTGCAATGGGTCTACAAACATGGGATGGAGCTATAGTTTGAGAAACTATGTGCCGTGTATCACGCTCAACAACTCATAGAGATCTTCTAGCTAAATTAACCACTCAGCTGGTTTAGTAGGTGTACATGGCAACTATGTTCATGCAACAAGTCTCGTCTAACTGTTCCAAACACTATACCTTAATTGGTTCGTGTTAGGAGGTCAAAATGCTCATTAATATAGAGTTTTACACCAACCAGTTTAACGTTTAAACCGTATCTGGAGTTTATTTGGACAGGGTATGCTTCTGTGTTCTATTGTTGCTGATAACAGAGTTTTAAGAACTGGGGGATAACTTAGAAAAGGAACTGCGTTGTTTGTACCTATTCCACATTTGTCTGTTATACAATGTGCATAATAAGAGAAGTATGTCTCGAGAGAAAATCCATAGCTTAGATAGTTTACCTGGAAAGCAAACCTGCCAAGCTCATAACATTTCCCTCACGCTTCTGTTAAGTCTTAACTACACAAAAGATTGGCCAAGGAAGTCCTCTATAGAGTGCCCTGTGTTCCAGTGTTGTAGCTGGGAGAAACCAAGTGCAGGTTAAGTCAGACACGGCAATTACTTTGTCAATCGTTCATAGTCACGGGCTTTCTCTCTCAATCCCGCTCTTAATTTGCTTACTCAAAGACAAAGTATGGGAGATTTGTGAGCACAATGAGACACCAATACAACCCCAAGCAGTGTATAATCTGGATTCGTTTAAGGGATTTCCTGGGATTTGTCTCGTTTAATTACTCCGCTAGTATCTGAAGCATCTTATACGATTTACCACGGGTTTGCATTTACTGAGGCGAAGATTAGGACAGCGAATCTACAGCAAGATCTCAATGAAACCTCCCGATGCTGGTGAGTTATTGGTAGGGCAAAGACTTCTTTACATTATATTACATTATGCCTGGTCTTTTTTTTGTTGATGCTCATCCCTTAAAGTTCCACTATATTGCACTGTACGTAGCTGTTTCTGTCTCTTCAACTCGATTTAAACCTGACTTTCGTGACGAAAATAGAAAGATAAAAATATCAGATATATATATAAAATCGGGTTACACCGATGTTAGGTCATTGGTTGTTTATTTTGGATCATTGGTGGTGAATGTAAAGTATGTGAAGTATTAGGAGATATGTTGTTCATTGCACGTACTCGAAACAGAGCAAAACAACACATAAGAGGACAAGACGAACAGGCATGGCTCAAGTTAAAAAACAATGTGCATCGTCGAGATCTCTAGATGTCTGTTTGCATAACAGTACTTTATGAAGAGAATGTCGATGTTATCAAGGGTATGTGTTGAGTGATGGACTTACAGGCCCTCACAATGTTATCAAGGGTATGTGTTGAGTGATGGACTTACAGGCCCTCACAGGTGCCGCATGGTTTCCTTATTAATAGCACATCCATTCTTATCCACTGTAATCTGCGTTCACTTATGTTTGGCGCCGTTGCCGTGACAACTGAAGTAGTGGACAAGCGTTGTCGCCTTTGCGCCGCCTATTGTCCTTATTTGTTTATTATATATTAAATTTGACCAAAAGTTCAACAAAATTACTTAGAATTGAATTTCAAAGGTATTTAAACATTATGAAAAATTAGTACAGTCTGACTATTTATTCGTTTTTCTGTAAATTAAAGATTTAATAATCAATAATTTTAAGTAAAGATATTACCAGCATGATGCGACTGTTATTCGAGCTAAGGGTTGCTCGAATGATAGCCAGCTTTAAAATATTTACCTTTTTTCGTGTGTTATTTATACATTGCAATGGGTGGTCATACGTGATGTTGCAAACTAAAGAACAGACAGTCTGTCACAGGACTGACTGAAGAGAGGTCACTTTTGTGTTTTATTACAGCAAGCCGTTTCTGTCTGATTAGTCTTGAAATCTAATGAACTTACCGCATCATTTAAAACAGATTAAAATTTAAGAAAGATAGGTGTTTTGGCTTTAATACTATTCATTTAAGCTTCTGATAACCGATGATGGCAATAGACATCTAGCTCTAATCGTGACGCTGTCAGTTTTTTTACCGCTGTAAAGAACATGAACAAATAATTCTCGTCTCTATTGTTAGTGTCCTTCATTGGCACTGACCTTGTTCAGCGAGACTTTGTTCAATATTGACATGGAGTGACAGTTCACCATAGGCCTCCCTCAGGGTGTTTGTAAACTCAACAGAGCCGCTTTGGAAACTCCACGGCGATCAGTAAACCGTTATATATAACTTTAGCAGAAAAGACAAACTTCACAGTTTAACGCTTGACCAGAAAGCACGCCAAAATAATCTAGTCTACGATCAATGTTGGACACCGCTCTATTTCTGTCGATGTGTAACAGTTTAGTGTATATGTGTGGGCTGTAAACATAGCTCACTGTAATCGGTTGGACGTGCTCAACGCAGGTCAACTAATAGATCAAAGGTGACATCATGGAGGACATTGGAAATTTAAGTATAAATTAAAAGAAAATGTAGTATATAAAAAATACTTGTTGCCTGGTCATTTTTGCGGCCCAGTGACTAGACCGAATTATAAACATATAAATATATATAAATATGTTTAATGTCCTATGTAACAAACCCACCAACAACTAGACTGTCATTAATTTTAATAATCAACCAATGAAACACGGCAAGTCACACCAAAGTCACGTGACGTTTAGCTAGGTTTTTCTACGCGGAAGTCACAGCATTTCTGTTCCTTAACCGCAAATAAAAGTAACACGAACAGGTGAATCTAGACCTGGAGAGTTTAAATAAAGACATATATCATTTACTGCTGAATGTTTTGTCAGCTCCCCTGACAATTGACATGATTCATTAGTGGGGAATTTCAGGAAGACTGTTTAACTCTTGATGATACTGGTGAATTAGCTAGGCCAATAACCAGCTCGTTACGTCTTAACAATTCTCTTCCATCCTTCTGTGAATACGGGAAATCCCCTCCCCCAATCCCCGACACACACGGTTCTGCCTTCCCAGGGCTATTTATTCCTCTGCCATTAAAATACACGTGTAAAGGAAGTCAAGATATTATCTTTAGGCATAACAAAACATTGTATTGGCCTGTCACCTGCCTCAGTTATGTAAGCAACTAGTTCAACTGTTTTAACCCAATTTTTGGGACAGCTTCGGGATAATGTTGTTATTTTTCTTATAATGTAGATAGGCAAGGGTTTAGATAATCAATTTAAGATTTGTTTGTCTATTGCATTACGAACAAAGAAAGG
>JAVFBZ010025611.1:0-11307 GCA_032466195.1 Katharina tunicata
ATCTTCTGAAACATTCCAGTAACAATGTGCAACCCTACAAAACTGTTTGAGTTAACATATGTGTACAAAATTGTAAGAATCATTTTTGAATTTTGCGTTTCTTTTTTTGAAGAGTGTATTTATGTAGACCAATAGTTTTTAATCCATTCCTCGAATCACGAATAACGAAAAAAAAAAACGTGATTCACGGGTTGACGGTGTAGAAAATATTTCCGCCTGGAATAAGTGGCTACCCCTCCGTATGGTATGTAGGCCAATAGCTTTTAATCCATTCCTCAAATCACGAATAGTTTGACAGGTCATCATGGTTGAAATTTTGAACTAGCCGCCTTGCAAGATGATAGGGGTCTGACAGCCCTGCTTCAGATTGTAGAACAGCCGAATAACACCTTGCTTAACCGTCACCATACACCAAATGGGACTTATTTAGGCTTAAATATCACATTTACCACAAACCTCCACTCAAACGCTGCATATCAATACCAACAAGTCCACCAAAAATCTATTTGCAAAAGGAGAGAAAAAATAAAGAAGAAAATACACGTGTTATTTCAAGAACAATATTTTAGAGGGTCTAAGGGGTCTTATTCCAAATGTATTTTTGGAGGTTCTGTGTTTGGAACACTTGTTATTTCTTGAGTGAACAGACCATTATAAGCATACCAGTGGAAATTTCCATCTTTATGGAAATACGCCTTAAAGTGGCTCCCGTCTTCAATTGTGAAGCCAAATACTGTGTACCTGTGACGTAAAACAATTGTTTGGTTAAGAAATCCGGAAGAAATGATTGCGATTTTGAAATAGCTTCAGAAATGACTAATATGGAAACGTAATGCCTCAGGGACTTGAACCGAAATGATTTATTAATTTATGGCATCAGCGAAAATGCTTCCTACAGGGGCTTATGGGATGGATTTGATGGAGTAGATATCCTGACTTACACTCAGGTTTCTTTGTCTTTTTTGGATCAGTAAATCCCATACTAACCGGCTTTTCCCTATACCAATAGATAAGAAGTGGTGTGTTTATTACAGGCAGGTGATTAGCCTAACTTAGTTACAAACCGGTGAGTAACTGAGTTACTAACTCGGTATGCATTTAGTCACCTCCTCTGATCAGCTGCAGTAAATTTTAAGACACCAAATCTATTCCAACATGTACACTATTCGATTATATAGTAATCCCTACACATGATGTCTTAGGTGAGGGCTATAAAATCTAAAGAACAACATGAGTTGAAAAAATGTATATCTGTCTTCCCTTGAAATATTTTATATATACTTTTTTTGTTCAGAAAATTCCTTCCAGTTAATGCTATTGTAGCACATTTTTCAAAGAAAATACATTAAAATATTTCTTTATAATATTATTATGATATATTGTAGCGCAATAAAATAACAGACTTTTACAAATGATATAAAGCTGAATTTCTTTTTTTTAACAGATACATAAATTTTAGTGTTAGGTTTACGGTTATTGTTAGGGTTTGGTTTAGTATTCACTCCAACTCAGAACTAAAATTTCATGTTTTTTCTTATATGACGGACTTGCCCGCTTTGTGATTTCATGTGTCTGTCTTAATATTACCTGTGTCTAACAAGTTATACACCGGTTAATACGGAGATATACACCCGTAACCATACAATGCTGTTCGAGAAACAATGTAATACGCGAAAAGAGAGACACGTCTTTGTAGGTAGATAAAGACTAAATTTGGTGTCGCCTTTAAATGAAGTAGGCCTACTGTCAGTTTCAGTTTACAAAACTGAAACGAACCCGCTTATAAGGTTTCCAAGGTTATTCGCCCATAGCTCTACACTCAACATTTCAAAATTAATTTTGAAAAAAATCAGAAATTAGGTTTAACAGAAGAGTTCGCAATTCTGATTTATGTGCACTAATATTCAGATACGTGTTTCGTACACTATTACATTTGTTCATATTTGATTACACAACTTTGAATCTATTAACTTTTATGGCTTAATGTACTCATAATGTAACTTATATTGCCTTCATAATAAAAATCTTTAGTATGAATTTCAAATCTCTCTGACGTGTTCTTCCGACCTTTTACGCCATAACGCTCCAAACTACATCGGAAAAAATGACAAATTAAAAAAAAAATTGCCTGAAGGTGAGAACGAACCAGCGATCTTCGGTTTAAGAGACGAATGCTTAGAAAACTGAGCTATCCGGAACCGATAAGCATTAAAAGTCCAATAATATTGTGATACCTGGGTTGCCTAGTATTCCATTTTGTTTAGATATGATTTTATAATCATGGAATAGCATGTCAAGGAGCCGAGTGTAGGGACACGTACCTATATCGAAGAAACTCAACAACTTTTACATATAAGGGTGTCATTACACAAAAGGCCAGATAGCAACGGCAACGACTCAGCCGTGTTCACCCATATATGTGAAAGCGGCCATGAAATTAAATCAGAAAATGTTAATATAATAGACACTGAAAGCAGATATTTTGAACGAGGGGTTAAGGAAGCTATCTGGGTAAAAGATGGGAACCCTTCACTAACAAAATGGGTGGACTGCGATTTAAAATATCGGACGCATAATATAATATATATGACGTTTGTCTTTATTTGTCTCTTAGCTTACACAGCTCATTTAGACATACTATTTTAAACAAACAATTGACGATGGCGGACATTGTGTATCATAAACACATTGTTTAAACTAAAATAGCAGTGAATATAGATAGACATAATATTAGTAAAACCTAGTAGTAAATGCTAATTATTTCTTGTTTATATCGACAGTTACGGAGAGGAAGACTTTCATGGAACAAAAATATCAGATAAATACCCCACAAACACTATGGTTCAATAATACAATGAATGAATTATGTGTCACCACGGGCAGCTCTGTTTCATACATACGGGAGTGTGCACATGGCTTTTAAATATTGGTGGATGCCGCATCGTTAGTGCGTTGTTCATAATAGAGCCCCGTTGACAAGATTTAATGTACTTTGTTTATTGATTTACCGGGATGAATCATAATATTCACTCTGAAGTTAAAATCTATGCTTCAATTTAAATGTTTAATCGAATGCCTGCAAAGTTTCTCAAAACCTTGTAATACACGAACAAAGCTACTCGCGGCGAACAATAGGGTCATTTGAAAGTATCTTAGAACCTTACCCTTGGCGATTCAGACCTCTTGGACAAGGTGATATGACATCACTCGGGCTAGGCCCTCGACATGTCACATCACCTTGTCCACGCGGTCTCTACCCCGTCTGAAAAATCTCGAGCTCATGTTCTTACTCTTATATATGAACGACAACCAGGAAATGAGGAAGGTGAGACGATATTTAGGTCTAGCTTACCTGCTACCAACAACGTTAACTTAATCAGAGATGTTTGTTGCAGTAAATCCTCTGGTGTCGCTCAAAAACGAAACATTGATTATAATAACTGGAGGATCATTGTTAGTGAAGGTACGTGTCGAACAGGTTCTTTCGCCCATGCATCCAGCATTAACCGGGCCTGAAAATCATAATGTTACCTTATCATTGTCCCATTAAACGATTATTTGTAGATTATGGTTAAATACAAGATGATAAATAAGTTCAGTCTATACTGTCCCACGTTCATTGGTAAGCCAGCCAGAATTTTGAGAGACTCATTGGGCTATTGGCCCTCTGTTGACGATTTTCAGCAAGACTGCACACGACTCAGCCTTCCGCTATGCAAGATTATGCATGCATACTTTGTCCGGTGTGTGATTGAATCTGGAGATCCATTCCATGGATAACACTTTTTGGAAAATTTGTCACCTGTAAAAATTCTATTTGAATCTAAATGAAATTTGATAAAAAAAAGCATTGATTAAAAAAATGTGTCGTCCAGTCTTGTCCACTTTGCACGAAACTGTCTTTAAAATGCCTTTGTCGAACGGAAGCTCTTTTTTTATCATGGACTTAGGTTAAAGCCCTTGTTTTAAACCTGCTTCACTGTACGCTTAAACGTAAAGGGCAAGTCCAGCCAATTTCGACAAAAACTTATTATTTTCCAAGTGTATTTGGAAAGACTTTATTGTTTCTAACCTTGAAGGGAATGCCAGAAAAGAAATCAAACTTCGTCAAGTGGGCAGCGACTCAGAAGCCATCTTTAATGTTCTATGTTCTGTATTCAGTGATAGTGGTTTATCAGCTTCATCTAACCAGTTACAAAAACAGTTTTTCCTAAGACAGCAAAACGGAAATGAAACTTTAAGAGAATATTCATACGAACTGAAAAGACTTTTCGATAAAATTAAACTTAAATCACCAGAAGTTTCAAACAATGAAACTAAAATGCTCTGTGACCAATTAGCTGAGAACGTCAAAGATTTAACTTTGAGGAAAGAACTTAAACAGCGGTTAAGGGAAAAACCGGATATTAATTTCATTGAATTTCGAGAAAAAGCAGTCAGATGGTGTGATGAAGATTTGTCAGTCAAAAACAAGGGTCGAATAAGTGAAGTAAGTGGCGAATTTATGGACAAATAGCCAGACAATGCCGATGTGAACAAAACCTGAACTGACAATAATGCTTGCATGTCTGAACTTTTGAAAACTATCCAACGTCAACAAGAACAGTTGAATGAACTTTCACAATCTGTAAAGACATTAGTGCACAGCAATAAATTTTCAGATCGTCAGCAACGTAGTGGCCCTGTGGTTTGCTATTATTGTAGAAAAACGGGTCATATTTCGAAAAACTGTCCATTTCCTAGTAGACGCGCATATAAACAAACTGATAAAAGCGACGCGCCGTCAGTCAGTTTCGGGAAAACAGGATTCATCCATTACAGTGAGCCATGTGATGGGTGACGAGAAGACTGGCTCACCTTGTGTAGAGTTGTTAAATCGCTCTGGCCAATACTCAGTTGTAACTGTGTGTATGGGAGGGATAGACGTTCCTTGCTTACTTCACACGGGTTCCATGGTCACAACCATTACAGAGACTTTCTTTAATACTAAAATAAAGCCTCTTGCCAATCATGTGTTGACAGCTAGTAATTGGTTAACTCTAAGAGCTGCCAATGGTCTAGATATTCCATACTTAGGATACTTGGAGTTGGATATAGAGATTTTGGGTGTGATAGTGCCTAAACGTGGTGTACTTGTACTTAAATAACAGCAAAGCACTGGTGAACAATCCAGTAAAGTTCCAGGACTTTTAGGTATGAATGTTATTAATCATACTAGAGTGTTACTCAGTCAAAACTAGGGATCAAGTTACATAAAACGTGTTAGTGCTATTAACCAGCAGTGGGTCCAGACTTTAAAGGTGTGTGAATAACGGTGTAACATAGGTGACGAGTCCGGAGTTATTGTTCATGCTTAGCTCCGACGACGACGTTTAGTTAAGATTCCCGCATGGCCTATGTAGAATGTTTCAGCAACTGGAAAGAAACTTCCCAAGGTGTATACAGCATCAGTCGATGTTTGCTCAGACAGTCGAGGGAACCTACCTCATAATGTAATGTTTATGCCTACATGTGCGCACGTCAAGGACGGTGAATTTCCCTTCCAGGTAATATATCTGGGTGACACTAATGTTTGGATTAAACCAGGTGATAGACTTGGTTAATCACATTCAATAGAATTAGTAGAAAACTGTGAATATTATTTTCATACGGATTCTGTCGGTGTTGTTAAAATAGAAGTCAACTCTGAAAAAATAGAAAAGGATTTGCCTATTGCAGTGAACATTTCAAACATGAAGGTACTAACGAGCAACGTGCAGCGCTGTGCGCACTGCTGTTCAAACACCGTAATGCTTTCTCTGTGTGAGGAAGATTCAGGATATACAGAGGAGGTAACACATGAGATCATTACTTATGATGAATTTCCGGTGGCCCAACCCTACCGACGAATACCTCCGAGTCAATATCAAGAGGTAAAAGATCACATTAATCAACCTTTGAAGAAAGGTGTTATTAGTCCCCGCAAGAGCCCTTACGCTTCTCCAATGGTCTTAGTGAGGAAACGAGACTCTTCTCTACGACTATGTGTAGTCTACCGCAAGTTAAATGCGAAGACTCGGCGAGATGCTTTTCCTCTGCCGCGCATAGAAGAAACATTTGATGCGTTAGGCGGTGCCACATTGTTCTCTACACTAGACTTGGCTAGTGGGTATAATCAGGTGGCCATGTGAGAACATTCCAAACCTAAAACTGCCTTCACTACACCCATGGGGTTATTTGAATACAACACCATGGCCATAGGGCTATGTACAGCTCCAGCGACCTTTCAAAAGCTTATGATGTTGATTTTTGGTGATATGACATTTGACCAATTAATTTTAGTGTTTTCGTCAACATTCGACAACCACTTGGAACGTCTAGGTAGAGTTTTGTTTAGAATTGGAAATAACAATTTACGTTTGAAACCTTCAAAGTTCCATTTGTTTCGCAGTAGTGTACAATATTTGGGACATGTTGTATCAACAGTCGGTGTGGCAACTGACCCATCCAAGATCAGTGCAGTAGCAGATTGGAATCGACCGACTACTGTACAGGAACTAAGGAGCTTCCTTGGGCTTGCCAGTTATTACAGACGATATGTTCAAAACTTTGCTAAGATAGCAGGTCCGTTACATGCACTGGTGGCACTTAATCTTCGGGAAAACGCAAGATAATCTCGAAGCAGTGGACTAATGCATGTGAGTTATCTTTAACAACTCTGATGTAGAAATTAACTTCTGCTCCTGTACTGGGTTACCCAGACTTTAACTTACCGTTTCTATTGGAAACTGACGCTAGCATGCATGGTCTGGGTGCGGTGTTAAGCCAAAAACAATATGGACAACACCGAGTGATTGCATATGCTAGTAGAGGCCTTCGTCCAGCTGAAAAGAATATGCAGAATTATAGTTCGATGTAGCTTGAACTTTAACCAGTCAAATGGGCTGTTACTGAAAAATGTAAGGACTATTGCTATCCCTACAGACAACAATCCCTCGAGTCATTTACAAACTGCTAAACTCGGTGCCAGTGAGCAAAGATGGGCAGCTCAATTATCTTTATATGACTTTAATATTGAGTGTCGTAGTGGGAAGGCTAATGCGAACGCCGATGTTCTTTCTAGAAGAGGATCTGAACCTGACAGTGGTGGTGACAATGATGATTTTCAAGCCAGGTTCAGTGTTCTAGTTAGTTCTACAGTTATCCCAACGGAAATTAAACCATCTGAATGTAGACATCAATAGCCGTATTGCAGCTTCGATGACCTTTCCATCTTTTAGCAACGAACAACTGCGAGAATTACAGAAGGCAGATCCTGTCATCAAGGAGATGTTACCATTTTGGTTGAAGAAGAAACAACCTTCTAAAGCTGAAAGAAAACAACTTTCCAAAGCGTATTTAAATTTCCTCAGACAGTGGAAACGCCTTATTCTGAAAAATGGAATTTTATACCGTGTGGTTAACGATCCCGTTGATGGACATCTTGAACAGCTACTGTTACCTCATAACCTGAAAGGTAAAGTACTGAATGGTTTACATAATAATGCAGGTCATCAGGGCTTGTAGAGAACTGCTAACAGTCAGATCTCTCCATCCTGCACTTACATCTCCTATTGGAAGTGTGTTAGCTAAACAACCCTTAGAAATTCTTGCCATAGATTATACAGTTCTTCAACCTGCTGATGGTAAGGAAAACATCCCAGTTATGACAGATGTTTTTACAAAGTATACATGAGCAGTGGCTACCAAGAATCAGTTAGCTTCTACAACAGCTGAAGTTCTTGTTCCTGACTGGTTCATGAGATATGGAGTGCCTTTGCGGATCCATTCAGACCAGGGAAGAAATTTCGAATCGGAACTGATTCAACAACTCTGCAGGATTCATCAGATCAAGAAAACTAGAACTACTCCATATAGAACTCAGGGTAACGGGCAATGTGAACGGTCCAATCGTTCGTTACATGATCTACTCAGAACCTTACCCCCGAACAAGAAAAAACACTGGCCAGAGTTCCTACCTGAGGTGCTCTATGCATACAATTCATGATTCATCTGACTCGGATAGCGATGATTCAGAACTACAGGTTGTTGAAGAGGTTATACTTGTTAGACAGCCTGCAAACAAGGATTTACCTGTAGAACCTGAATTTGAAGAACAGCATTCCGCTGAGGAGTTTCCTTTACGCAGATCTACAAGATCTACTTTAGTAAGGCCAAGCAAAGTTAACTCTTTGGTTCATTGATAACCCATGCTAGGCCAAACCGATTTACTTTTTTGTTTGTTAATATTTCAGATAAGGCCAAACCAATTTAAATCTTTATTTTTATGGTATTACTTCTATTACATAAGAAATGCACTAGGTTGATATTGTTTGCATAGCAGGAAGCTATTGTTAAATTTAATTGGCATATTTACAATTTGTATGCATATATACAATTTCCGTTTACATTTCTCTGTGAAATAATTAACTACCCATTTAATACAATGAATAGCAAAGACAACATTTGTGTTGTTGTTTAAACCACATTAAGGTGATTGGGACGTTGCGTTAAGCCAAAAGTAGATAGCTTAAGCCGGTTAATATTCGATTATTGTCATAAACTGATCACATGTTATTTCTGTTATGTTCCGGTCACCATCCCACTGCCTTCTTCCTTTTTCTCCTTTTTCCCATCTTCGTCTGTTGTTAATTCATTGTTAATGCGGGAAGCTTCATGCATGTAATGTCGCTGTTTCTATTCTAAGTGAATAAACTTTTGATTTGCCTTAACCATGTCTTGGTCCCTAACGAACCGGTTATCTCAACCCACGGCTACAATAAGGATCAGTTAATAACTGATCATCTATAGATTTCGTTTCAGATATAGATATCTGAAGTGGTTCCAAAATTGTTTACTATCAGCTTCACCAGATTTTAATTTATTGTTGTAATAAGAATTTTCTAGAAGGTATATCAAGCTTTTCTTTTTATTTCTCCAGTATTTGTACATATCATTTTCAGTTCGTTTGCAGGTTTTATCACGGCTCCGCATGGCTTCCGCGACCTCAGCATTCCACCACTCCGGTCTCTTTTGAGAGCTTACTCTCTTTTGTTTGAGCGGGGCATGTTCATTGAGTACACTTATAAATACGCTCCATATGCTTATCACGTCATCACTGTCATCAAAACATTCTATAAATGACCACGGTTGTCTGCTCAAGTCTCCGAGGAAATTTGAGAGATTCATGTCTTTTGCGCTTCTATATTTAATACAAAAGTTATCTTTTTTCTTTGGAGTATGAGACTGAACCTTTCGTGTAAAACAAGTCGTGTAGTGGTCACTAATTAAAATGCGAAACAAATGTTTGTGTTATATTTTGAGCATGTGTAACAAACACGTGATCAATAAGTGTTTTGCAGTGGGTTGATTGATTGATTGATATTTATTTCACCATAAACGAGCAATACACAATGAAATAAATATAGTAAACAGGTACAAAAGTTAATCTGACGTGAGGTTTATACATTTATGGCGGGAATAAAGCTCCATAGAGCTTGTTCTATCCCTATATAGAGAGACTATATAAGTAAATGCACAGATTGGAAATTGTTCAATATATCGTTGGTGAAAAAAAAAAAGAGAAAAATAAATAATAAAAATAAATATATAAATAAAGAAATATAGTTGTTTTCATACGTATATAGTTAAAATGTGCTAGTGTTATTATTGATTGATTAACCTGGATCCACTATAGATTTTGAATAATGTAAGCTTTTATTGTTGACCTGAATAGGGATTTTGAGTCAATTGATCTAACAATTATTGGTAGTTTGTTCCATTCACGAGTGCATGCACATTTAAGCGAGTGATAAGAATAATTGATATTATAGAACGGTTGATTGAAATCCATGTCTTGATGACGAGTATGATGTTGATGTACATTGCGCTGTTTAATGAGATACTGTTGAAAACTTGGGGAATAAGATCAGGGTAGTGGAAGAATTTATGAGCAATTGTTAAAGAGTAGAATGTGTTAGTTTTAAGTAGGGGTAAATTTGAAGGTCGAGAAATAACGGAAGAGTGTGTTTAAGTCTTGATGAAAGGGTTATTGCACGGATAGCTCGTTTCTTGAGAAGTTCAATAGGTTTCAGATTGGAATGATATGTGTTAGCCCAGATAATGTTACAATATGATAAATAAGGATAGATATGGAGTAGTAAAGAATGAAAAGTACTTTTTTATTAACAGATTTTTTTATGTGATTGAGCACACCGATATTTCTGGATAATTTCGTGGCAATATAGCTGATATGTGAAGTCCATGATAAGTTGTTGTTGAACACAAGGCCCAGGGATTTAAATTGATCTACTAACTCAATATCAGTTCCATAAATACATACTTTGAGATTTTGAGAAAATTGTCTTTCTAGAGTTTGGGGGAATTAATATATATTTAGTTTTATTTATATCTAATGATAATCGATTTGCACAGAGCCAAAAATATAATTTGTCTAATTCATTAGAGATGATATTAATAGTTTCTAGAGGATTATCCGATGAATATAAGCAGCAGGTATCGTCAGCAAAGTGAGACAGATGAAGAAGACTGGTTGGTTTGGATATGTCATTAATGCATAATAGGAATAAAAGAGGTCCGAGAATAGACCCGTGTGGTACGCCAGAAGTGATAGATTCAGAAGAAGATAAGCTGTTTTTGAATGAGACACATTGAACTCTGTTTAATAGGTAATTCTCAACCCAATTACTTGATTGTTGACTAAAGCCATAACACTGGAGTTTTCTAATTAATATATTGTGGTTCACGGTGTCAAATGCCTTCAATAAATCACCAGTGAATAATTTATTTTCTCTAGCTCGAACCAATTTATCATACAAAGAACAGGCAGCAAGCGATGTGGAATGATTTGCCCTGAAGCCGAACTGATTTTGGTCAATTATTTTATTTTGTTTGAGTGGCATTTAGAAGTTGGGTAAATTACAAAGATATGACGACTGAGACTGAATTTGAAAACCGTAAACTGCCACTTGCCCATATTTCCCCAATCTGTTGGTTCAGAAAAGTTGATGACGCTTTCGTTGCTCTACATAAAAACCAAGACCCAGCTGAACTACTGAACTTCCTAAACGCTCAACATTCCCGCATTAAATTTACCATGGACACTGAAAATAACCGTCAAATTCCTTTTTTAGATGTTTTAGTTACAAGATATAATGAAAGAAAACTCCAAACTAGTGTTTATCGCAAGCCAACTCACACCGACAAATATATACACTACAACTCCAACCACCCTACCCAGGTTAAGAAAAGTATTGTATCCACATTAAC
>JAVFBZ010025622.1:0-11306 GCA_032466195.1 Katharina tunicata
GTCCCATTCCAGAAGCATTGAGAAACATAATCATCCATGGCCATTGTACACAAGAAACGATATTTTAAAAAAATTCACTTTCTTGTGACATTTCACCATTTTGCTTTTCTTTTTTGACAGAGTATATATTCACTTACTTATTTAAAATAAGGATTAAAGCGCCAAGTGTTCTGTTCATGGGCGTCAGATAGCGCCTCTCTTGTTTACACAACGTGATATATAATACACTAAAGCGAGTTACAAAGGCCTAAAGTGTATCAGTCGACGGAGACCACACACATATTTCTATGGTAATTTATGTATATACACAAGCTAGATTTTTCTAACTAGCAGTATAACGTTACCTTTATGTAGGCCTTCTTTGTAACACTTGGCTCTAAAGCAGTAAAAACATGTCAGAATATATTGTTTGTACTTTAAGCCATTTTACTCAAAAAATGTCAGCGCGAGCATTTTTTTTATTTGTTTTTTTTTTCGTCCCCAGTCGGATTTGAACCGAAATCTTAATTGCTGTGTTATATAGGAATTGACCATATAAACATTCTTCATTAATTATCACTATATATTTTTGTAATGAGTAATAACACTGGCACAGGGATATCGGCTAATTAAAACCGATAAATCATCATCATGTTCTAGATAAATTCTAAGAGACAAGTTTCTGGATAGATCTGGATCTCGAGTTGTTATGAGTAACCTCCAGTTCATTATATAATTATACTAAGGCAACCAAAACCAAATGGAAACCGGGAGCATTTCTTGTTCAGGCGTTTGTGTACCCTTAAAGTATCCAATATGATAATCTGTAAGAAACAAATACATCAGGTTTAATGCCAGTACACTAATTTACCAAGGCACGTGTATCTGTATTGCAATAAACTCATCGTGCATGTCTGCTATATGTGTGTACAGCTTCCTTATAAAGTGGTTGAACCCGAACATCAATTTCCTACCTCTAACATTAAACAGTAGACATTATACTGTTATGTATTATGTCATGCGTGGCATTTCTGTCTGAAGTGACAATTTTTACGACAGGGAAATAAAATATATTCCACTTTTGGAATGGAATTAGAAGCAAAGAGCCACCAGGGGCAGTGTACCAAAATCCGTTATTTCCCCTAAAACGAGCTAACTATTAACAGTATTTTCGTGTTTTGGGGACAATACTTTCTGATACTGAAAACATTATAATTCAGAAAATTGTGCAGACCGAGAACCTAGAGGGTATCGAACGCACAGGCCCGAGAATCAGGCGCCGAATCGCCAGCAGTAAATACCGGCCACTTATACTATTCAGCTATCCGACCTTCTCGGTGCCTGACTCTGAGGGTCGTAGGTTTGATTCGCGCAAGGGTCTCTTAACTAGAATCAGAGATTGTTATCTCAAAGAAACGAAAATGCTGTTAACGATAACTTCCTAAACGACACAAAAATAATACCTATATTTACTACAAATACGGCCTCAGTCTATCATGGCTATCACTACGTCGTTAACCCAGCCACTAACCCGTTACTTGTGTGGTACTCATGTCAACTAAGACACTGTTCCACAAATTAGCATTGAGTAAATCTCTGGGATTATTTGTAACGTAACGGGGTGACAGTTTGTAGACGTAACAACATTAAACCGTCACGGGAAATCCCATGAGCTTCCGATAATGAACCTTTCGCGGTTTACGTAAGGCTGTAATCTAAGATCAATGTCGACGTGTAATTAGGGTGTCAGTGTATAAAATCTAAAGAGGGTTCGCTATATCCGACTGCACACCATGAGTGGCACACTCCGATAATACTGAAACCGTATGTGTTTAGATGGCTTGGTAAAGTAGCCAAGCGAAGTCACATGGTGACCAAAACCGACGACAAATCACTCGATCTCATCAATGTTGTGTTTCATTTAAATAGTAGGAACTAAGTTGTCTTCTCCTTCCCCTCCTTCTTATTCGAACGTGGGTAAGCTGTGTAGATAACACATTACCTATTTTCTTATAGTTGAAAATCTGCTTACATGCATTAGAAATGTACAACGACATGGTTTCAATCTAACATTGTGCAACTTTATCCAAACAAACAAAACCAACAAAATACTGAAAATGCAGGTAACGACATTAATATATCATCATTTTAGTGTTTATTTTCCGAGATTAAACCCAGAACCGCGTTTATACAGTTTCTGGAACATTTGGACATGCAGGTTTGACTAAACCAGGATTAATAAAACCAATAGGGTTAGGGTTAGGTGATGCAGGTACATATATATATGCGTCGTCAATTGAAATTATCAAATAGCTACAAATAGAACGATGTTGAGCAGTTAATATATATATTAGTGTCAAGAGTAATCACACTGGCACCAGGATGTCGACAAATTTTGTTTGCCTCCACCGGGATTCGAACTCGGGTCTTTATAGAGCCGTTAAAGTTTGGTAAAGTTTAGCGTGAGCTAATGAAAAATAAAAATTCCCTTAAATGTAACAAATCATTTGCTAATATTAATACTTTCTCGGCTGAAATGTTTATTTTATAAAACAAAACATTGTGAGTTTACCTCGTGCATTATATGCTTAAATAAGCTATGTTGACGAAACGAAAAATGCACAGTAAGCAATACAAAATGTTCGCTGGTTGAGTAAACTTGAGTTTCACTTTTTTTCGTCCGACTGCTGTTTAATTCTTTATTTTTTTCCCACCCGGGACGTCTTTTCCCATCTGATATCCTGGATTTAACCTGGCCTTCTCTATCTTTTTAGCTTATGACCTCTTAAAGATGCTGTACAATGTTGTTAAATTGATCGAGGGAGGATGTCTCTTAAATAAATTATTTACTTAGCATCGGAATCTCAGCTGACTTCACAAAGAACAGTCTCATCATTTCCTGAATCTATTGTCAATATATAGATCGCCTTCACAAGTTCTGTATAGCGTGGCTTGCATTATTGATAATGGTGACGAGGTTTATATATCCCATAGTTTTCTTCAGTTTCCGCTTCCGGTTAATTAACACGTTTGAAGAAGTCTTCCATGGTAAATGAATGCAACCAGATCTAGTTGTAAATAACATATAATGAAATAGACGGACGTGTCACAGCGGTGCGAGCTTGTTAATTATTGATACAGTAAATGTTAAATATCAACCTATTTAGACTTGATGATTTTATACCAATGGTGTATTTGAATGTAGTGAATTGTACGATACTAAACTTTACCCAAGTAGTCTGAACATGAGCAAAATAGCACTTAATTGATAGGTAAAACCTCCAACAAGTCACACAGTGTGTCTATGGATCTGGTGTAACCGTCAGACATCTGCAACTTGTGTTGTCCCAAGATGGGGCTGGGAAGCCGAATCGCCCAGGGTGCAAAATCATTGTCAAAACCGAATATAACCAAGTTGGAAGAAACCCAAGTGAAATTAGCCATTGCCAGATAGAAAACAATACCAGAGCATTGCATATTTTTGGCAACCCACCAGCCAATCAATCAATCAATCAATCAATCAATCAATCAATCAATCAGATAACCCGCCAGTCTGCCTGCCTGCCTGCCTGCCTACCAACCAGCCAACCAACCTGCCAGCCAACGTGTACTTGGTTTCATCTTGGATACACATCTAGTTCGTTTCAATTTAATATCTATATCTATATACTAGTCGATATCCCTGTGCCAGTGTGATTACTCTTGACAAAAATATATACCTGGTTTCGTGTTGGACACACATCTCCTTGGTTTCAAGTTTAATACATCTCCTTGGTTTCATGCAATATGCATCTACTAGCTTGGTTTCATTTAGACATCTACTTGGTTCATGTTAGATCTACCTGATTGGCTTTCTTTAGGATACATCTTCTTGGTTCATGTTAGATCCATCTATAGCACCAGGATATTGTACAGTTGGATTTTGAACTCACCATTCATGAATGGAAGCATTGCACTGGAATTGGGCGGAAATTGTTGTCATACAAATGGTAGAGTTGCTGTAACAAAACATCCTATATGGATATAACAAAAACTGGGTTGTGGAACTGACTTCCATGGCAGTCTTTAAAATGTTCTTAAGATTACAGTGTCCTTCCTGTTCTGTGCGCTCAAGACGCCTTCGCCGTGCCATTCAAATCAAGACCGAACAAGTAATGGATAAAGCACGTTAAATTGACATCCAGAAGTGTGTACCACTAACAACGACCCTTTATTTTAATGAACATCATATTTCAGTAGCCATCAACTAAATATCATTCATCTCAAGTCCTATTTTGATCAGGGCCACTTTCACATCATTGGATCCTAGCAATAGATATCAATCCTGTATTCTATTTCACATCATTAGATCCTAGCAATAGATGCCAATCATGTATTCTATTTCACATCATTAGATTCTGGCAGTTGATTTCAAGCAGGTATTGTATAGGGAAGCTATCGGTGTACAACACGACACGTGTCTCTTGTTTCAATGTGAACATCTGGTTGGTGATGTTTGAGTAGACACACGGTTCCGATTGTTGTGGTGAATGTTTCCCATGACATCAACTAAGGGTAATAAGGCTTGATAGTGTCACCTTGGAAATAAATATGAATTTGAAATGGAATTCTCAACACATAGCTTAACCACCACTTTAGAAAGTCATAAAACTTTATTTAGTACTGAAAATGTCGGAATCTTGTTGCTATTGTCTTTTAATTTCGCACCTGAAACAATTTTGTGTGACATATAAGCAAGGGAGGTGACAGCTGTCAGCGCGTGGGAGAGTTCCAGTGCACGTGTGGATGAGAAATCGAGAGCCAATAAAGCATTGTGACATTGGAATTAGGATTGACAGATTATAATCTTTTATCCAATCAACTGACAACATGTGTATCCTCAATCCCTTGGGGGCAATTCCTGCCTTCTAAATAGGAAGTAGCTCCAACAAATCGAATTGTGGGAGATTGTTTAATTAAACTCGCTGCCCTCTTAAAGGCTGATGCTATCAAATTTGAAATTCTATTTGATTTTTAAGCATATGTTGTGTTTCCAAACAAACAAAATGACAATCCTACTTAGAAGGTAAATAGTCTTATCTCTTTAAGTAAAACATCCGTTTGAGCTTTCGTGTTCAAAGAGATTTAAAAACAAGATTACATTCCTTTCAATTCGTCCATTTCAACTAAACAACGATATAAAGTGTAAATGTTGGAGTTGGCTAAAGGTTTCTTAGATATTTCAATGTTCAATAATTTGTTTATAAAGACATCCTCGGGCAAGTCACCTACCCTTTGGCCTGCGATGTGTCTGCTTTTTTTTTTCTTCTTTCGTTTATTTTAAAAAGCCAGCGAAAACAAACTGTTGGATGAATTTTTCATCAGATCTTTTCGCATTTATATTCCTGTAACATTTTATCTTCTACTGGTTCTCTTTCGTCATTTCTTTTTTCCAAGTCTGGTAAAAAATTCAAATCAAAATGTGTTTCCATCGATTTTTCACTAGAGGCATTGAGAGTCATCTTCTTGGAGTATTTGAAACCTCTCTTATCCTAAACATTAATTGTTAGTCATTGGCTGTCACCGGAAGGACGTATTCACTGTAGTGTAGTGTAGATAAAAGACAGATAATCTGCTTTGTGATTTCATTTCAATCTATACAAATAGCCTGCGGTGGTATGAACTATTATCTGGTTTTGTTTGACCACCGATGAACCGCCCTTTCTGTATTTCCCCATGAGTGAGGTTTCTGGTTCATTTATTCGCTATTTGTCAAAACTACACTAAATTTCGAATTTCCAAGAAAGTAAGGTTTATTTTCTTTTTTTTAGGCTTGTCTAACTAAACTGAAAAAAAGGGTAAACATGAATTTCTGTGATTTTGGTGTAATAATATTTCTTTAAATAAATATAAAGAAACATTTGTGAGTCGTTCGTTTTCTTTGTGTTTTGTTTCGTACCTCAGTTACTTCAGTCATATGATGGTAATATTAATTTGTGCTAATTACGTTACACAACGTCTTCTAACTGTCTGTTAAATTAACAGAGCCTTTGCATGGTAACTGGTCCCTGATTAACTTTTGAAGTAGTCAACGAACTGTGCTGCTCTCTGAGATAAGGAACGCCCTGAAGCCGAGCTATGGAGGTGCTTTTCGCACAGGTTTGCACACTTAGTCTCATAAGCTGTTCCTGTCATCCCACTGACCTGAATATTGCCATCCGCCGGGTCCCCGGTTCGACTCTGGGCATTTTAATTGAGTGAAATACTCTATAGTGCATGGTGGCTGAGTTGTGCCATTTGGCGTTTTCTAGCTTTCGTCGCGAGAAAAGAAAAAGAAAAAACAAAACAAGAAATACTTTGCCGCGAAAACAAGAGAATAAGAAACTTAGAAACGGACAAAATAAAACGGAACACTACCTGTTACTCTTATGAGTTATTTAAATGACATACCTGCTTGACTAACGCTGTTGCTCTTAAGGCACTTGCTGTCAATGTTCATGTTCAGTGTAGTGTAGCATGGCACAAAGGCGGGGATAATCTCGTTTGTCACTTCAATAGAATATGCCCGTATAGCCCGTGGTTGTTTGAATTCTGATTCGGTTTTATTCAATAATCTTTGGAGCCTAGCTTAATGTGCCCCAGGGCGTGAATATCTTATGAAAGGAGGCACCGAATCGGACCCGTCGCCTCTTGTCATGACTATGTGGTGTCCAACGAGTTTGAAATGTATTCCACTTTTATTAATTGAATTATTGACTGATTGGAGTTTAGCGTCGTTTTTAAAGGTATTTCGCTAAAACGATGACGGTGCATCCAACGCTACCAACACAACCAGAACAATCTGAAATCACCTAAAGTTCTACTCTGTTGGAACGATTAACTCCTCCAGCACTAAAGTATGACAGTATAAATGTTCGCTTGGGATATACTGCCCTTTGGTCGGAGAGCTCTTTACCTGGGTTGATTTGTGGAGATGCATTGGAATTGAAACGGTTGTCTGAGCATGTGACCTACGTATTATGAATAACACTTCCATTTTGTATTATGCTTTCATTACTTTATTGCATATCTTTCATATTCTATTGCATTTATAAAGTTTACACCTGTCATACGACTTTTTAAATAAAATTTCTGATCTATACGACAATATTATAAACCTCGACTGACAAGAGTAATCTGATTTGCGTTTATTGTCATACTCAATAATCCGGTGTTAGGTCGAAAAACAGGAAGAAACATCAAACCACCCACCGCACACTATGTCCGCAGCCACCGGTATTGTATTTTTACTGTGCAATTTTTTGCCATATTTGAGAGTGTATCTGCAGTGAGTTCACCTCGGAACCAGTCCGCTAACGAAGCTAATTGTATTTGCATTTAGAAAAAAAAAAACACTTCATAGAGCACTCTAACTTCATGGCGTCCTTTGATCTTCTTTCAAACTCACACAGACACTTAGAACTGCTTCGCTACGAATTACGCTGTCGACTGGAGTCAAAGTTAATCACAATGCGAAGAAGAAAAAACTGCTGCATAATTAAATGTTAGCGATCTCGATACGACTCAAAATTTCTAAGCCGGAATTCTTTGGGCAATTAAACCGTTTTGACCGTGGCACCCAAATGTAGGCTTCACAAAGCTTATTATTGTGCAGTTGTAACTTTGCAATTACAACCTAAGTCGTTTCAATGCCTGCATTCTGCTAAATTAAGTCAGTGCGATTGTCTGTGCCAATCGCGTACAAAGCATCATTTCCAAGCGATTAAACTTTCGCGTGACCATCTCGTTAATTGAATCCACGCGCCTTTACTCTGGACCAACTTCAAAGACTCGAGGCTGTTGAAATGAATCGGTGAATTAAGCAAGTGGCTATATTCACATATATAAACCAGTTCAGGTTCTATTTTATTTTAGTGTGCGCTTAACTTTAAAGTGTTGAGGTTTAGCAAAACAATTCCATTCAAACTGTTATATATAAATTTGACTGTATTCTATAGCACATCGGTACTATTAGGCTATCAGTCTTTTGAAGCCTCTAAACGCGCACGGTTATTTTAATAGAGCGTGGCTTAGGGTTTTCAAGGTTTTCATGGAATACCTGTTATAACTTCAGACAAAGAAAATAACAGATTTGTAAGTCTGGGAAATAAGAAAAATTACGGACTGATTTACACAATAACAACCTAATATTAAATACCAGATAGTCCAAAACAATCTGGCAGACATCGAGGGGTGGCTTTCACAATGCTTCGTTCCTTTTTTCCACCATACACCGGCAACAAAAAGTCGTTTTATAAGTGAAATTCCAATCAAATAAATAAATATAAAAAAATATATTTCTTTCGTTTGTAAAATTATTTCATAGTATTGATAGATACCCAAGCATTATATGTTGATGTATGGTGGATTTTTCTTGTTATATTGCTTGTTTTCATATCCTTCTAATATGTGAATTTTTACATACAATTCACTAAATAATTGTAAATCTGATGAAGGCTCGTTCTAGGAAACTCAATTAAACATGTGTATGCTTGAAGTGGCTTTACTAGCAATAAATTGAAAATTTATCACACCCAGGACGTCATTTTCAAAACTGTTATTCGCAGCCCAATCATCTCTAAATATCCGTCAATTCCACAGATCAGTTCCGAATAACATAGAACAGAAAGTCTCCGGACAGGAAGTGAGGATATAGGTAGTATTATTTCGTATTTATTATGCCATAATCAGTTAATCACACATACATCATCTATACCAACCTGTCGTACATCTTCGAAATTTCTCCTAATATATATTACTACCCCCTCCAACTGATCAAATTTGAAAGATTTCGTCTGCTATAAAAGTTTATTGCTATGATGATTTTCCTTGGTTTTACTCATGTTTTTTAACCTCTAGAACTTGACATTCTGTGTTGAGAATCATCGACTGGGTAGTTAGTACCTTTATATTCCCACCCCCATCACTCGAAGCTATTGTATACAGGGACAGCTGTCACGCCCGCCTTGACCAGACTTTCTGTTCTTACGGAGAACATGTTAACCAAATTTCAATTGACTTTTGATCGCCAATTAAACACGGCTTATTTCGCCCTTTGTCCTTGAAAAGCATTTGAAAAGTCGCTCGGTCGTCATGCCCTGGTGATTTTCTGTCGCCATCTGACCGCCATTTTATTCCAGTTTGACATCGCCCTATGACGTAACAACATGTCGGCGCACGTGAACTCATTGTGTTCTTTATGTAAAATCTCCACCCACCCTGCACTAAAAGTAGAAATGACATTTAGATTGAGTTACTTCTTGAATCCGAAACAGACTTTAATGACAATAGTTGTTAAACCGAGCCATGTGCGTATCATTTTACGAACAATGATCCCAAGAAGTGGTGTGCCGTAGACTCACTATAGAAATCTAGCTGTCTTTTTCTCGAGAAAAAAAAAATTCTTGGATAAAAATTGTTCTTGTGTCAATTAAAATCTGTGAATTTTAAATTTCATGCCAAAGCCATTTTTTGGATTTTGATCGGCTCCTTGACATTATGGGCAAGGTGTGTATACACATTGAGGATAATACGAACTGACATGAGTGCTCAATAAATACCAGTGTAGGTGTAAATAAACCACGAGACTTCTCAAAATATACAAGAACTCTATCCTTAAACTTAAAAGTATTTTCAGTTGGTTGGTTGAATGGAATTAATGCCGAGCTCACGGGTATTTTACTTATATGGAGGCCTTGTTTTAACACTAAACAGAGACAGTAACAACCAACTAATGTGAAGCTACGATAAGTGTTAGCTCTGTTGGAGAGATAATGTTCCTCCAGTGTTAAGTAACAGTCCGGATCAGAAAACTCTGATAGCCGTAGAGCTTATAATTATTCTAGACCAGCAAGCCTTAAATCTTAGGATAATGTAAATAATTTTGGTAATTTCTAAGAACTACAATTAACCCATGCAAAAACGTCACTTAATTGTAAAAAATGTCGTAAAATATTTGTATCTGTTGTGGAAAAAACACAGCATGGGGATTACGAAAATTTACATTTTTGCGATATGTTTTGAAAATACACGCTTGGAATGCAACGTATTGATCGGACAAACATTACTGAATCCATGCAAAGGAATTTAAAGATTTATTTCTGGTCAGTTAGCGCATGTCAATTGCCGATTAAATGTTGTGTGGAGTTTTGTGATCCTATGTATTTGTGAAAACACAATTTGTTGATAATGCTTTGTTTGGTAAATATTTGTGACAGATTTACTTTTGGCATGACGCCATTTTGATTATGTAAGAAAATCTAAGCTGATACAAGCACCAAGGGACCTGGCTCGAGTCATCAGAGCTTATACAACTATTTATGGATCGCGATGTGTAAACGATTTGGTTAACACTGGATCAAGATGGTTTACACGGTTTTCTTAATTGCAAGTTTGATCGGTCGATACGGCAATAGCTTACATCCACACGCAGGCCTCCATGGTTAGGGCGACCCGCACAGCGTCTTAATTAACTGGTACATTGTTTACATTACAGAGTGTGCCTAAGTCGTTCTTTGGAAAAGCAGTATCCTATAATCCGACGTGGTTGCCATAGTAATTCGGAATTAAAAGAAGTAAATAAACGACAGCGATCCCCTCACATTCTCGGGCGTTTAAGGTATTAAGAAAACATGAGAAAATGTAAATTTCAGCGCACGAGAAAGTGATTGGCCAACACACAAAGTTCACGAGGAAATGTGACGTCAAAGTAAATACAAGGGGAGATGGGTGGTTAACTTTCAAACACTACTAAAATAGAAATCTGATGCCAATTTAACTTCGTATAGACGGCTCTGTGATTTTTTAAAAAATCTAGTACATCATTTGACACTGTTTTAATCAATGGTTGTCTTACACAAAGATCTAAATCACCAACTACATTTGGTACATGAACATGTATTGGAGATTGAAATAAATTGCAGGCTTTCATATTTATGTCTCAATTATACCTATCGTGCTGTAAAACATAAACGTTATCGTGAAGACATGGATCCGACAAAAATGCTAAAGCCTAATCCTACTATTTGAATGATTGACTCACGGACTAGATGATTGCCCTAGCAGTTGACTCACATTTTCAAATGTAAGTAAAATGAATTGTATAGTCGGCTTGATTAAAGTAACATAAGCACTCAAAACTAGGGTTTTACAACATCTGATTGCCTTGATTTTAACCAACTTTGATGTTTGTACATAAACTAAAACAATAACTTTGAAATGAAAATTATTAATTTGGTTCAAGGTTAGTAATAGCCAGGAGAAATCATGCAATAATTCGAATTCAGCGTAAGGAAGGCCGGCCATTTTTC
>JAVFBZ010025633.1:0-11306 GCA_032466195.1 Katharina tunicata
TGAAAATATAACCAAAATGTACATGTACTCTATAAGCTATAGATGTTAATATCATGTATCTATAATGAAAAGAGAATTATTCCTAACAAAATTAACAAACATATTCTCTACATAAGTGGTAATGTATCTCAGTCAATCTGTTAATGTAAAAATATACATTTAAATGTTGTATTTTTTTTTCAAAATGATTTACAGTTAGACATAAACTAAATGTCAACATTTTACTGCTTTGGATACAGCACTATATTCAGGTCTTGTTTAATTTTGTTGTTTCAACTAATATAGGAATATATTGCAAATTTAGTAACAACACTTTGAAAAACAACTACTAAAACTTTTCTATCTCCATATTTAAAAAATCTGTACTTTATGGGACTTGTTTCTTGGTTACACAATGTCTTCAGTCTTTGCATTCAAATAAGGATTACTTTTAAATTTATGAATTTGAGAATTCTGTTTCAGCTGAAGGTAAATACAGTGTTCACCCAACAGATTGCCCAACTAAACTGAAAATTACCAAAAATTTGCCCTGTCCACCTACCTCTGGCTATCGAATTATTGATACAACTTTGCTATCCGATTTCATTGTGACAGTGACATCTCATGTGTGAACTTGCAAGGAAGCAATGTCTTGTTCTCTTAATGGATGTTCACCCTTTTCTGATTTAAGAAAATCAACAAATTCTGGTTTGGCCGGCCATTTTACAATGACATGTCAAGGCTGTTTAAAAGACTTAACATTCATGTCCTTAAGCAGAATAAATACTACCAATGGAACACAGAGATATGACATCAATGTGCGTGGTGTATGAGGAAGTATGGCCACAGCTGGAGGATCAGCTCATTTACAGGAACTTATGTCAACATTAAATGCGCCTGGTGTATCTCAAGTGTCTTTTTCAAGAATTGAAAATGAGATTTCGCAGTGGTGTCAAAGTAGTATGGAAGGGGATATGTTGGCTGCTGGAAAAGAGGAGCGAGATCTAGCTACACATAGGGACGATTTTCACCAGGGTGTTCCGGCCATTACAGTTGTGTGTGATGGTGGTTGGTCCAAAAGGACACACAAGCACTCCTATAATGCTTCGGGCGGAGTTGGTGTTATCATTCGGGTGGCCACAGGTAACATTCTTCATATTGGTGTGAGAAATAAGTATTGTTATACTTGTGCTGCAGCCGGAACAAAAAACATTTAACCAAAGTCATATACTTGCTTCAAATACTGGTCTGAGTTCAGCCAAAGTATGGAAGCCAGTATCATCGTAGAGGGGTTCTCTCAGGCCGAAATCAAACATGGACTTCGCTATATGCGTGTATTTGCTCGTATCCAAGAGAATATTCCAGTTAGGGGAGGATATGTGCAAAAACGTGAGTGTGCAAATCATGTTTGCAAGTGTTTAAGGAGCAGCCTAGAGAAGTTGTTGGGGGAAAGACCTGATTTTAAGGGAAAGGGTAGGCTTACAGAGCAGACACGGGCACGCCTTTCCACAGTTGTTCGCTGTGCTATAAGAATGAGGTCATCTGAACCAGAACGAGCTACAGCCATTCAACTCTTAAAGCATGACATTTTAAATTCCATACATCATATTTTTGGAGACCATCGCAATTGCACTAACTTTTGTAGTCCGCTTCCCAGATTCAACAAATGCGAGTATGTCTTTTTCAAATCCCAGCTCTGTGCCTTTAAAACAAGTTGGTCATTCTAATGGAGATATCATTGATGCTACATTAATGAAGTCTGCGGTAGGGAACTTCTCAATCTATGGAACCTCTAACAGCAGAAATATTACAATCCACCAGCAAGCTGTTGGCTAGGGTAGCCCAGAAAGCAGAACGACTTTTAGGGAATTTCACCACTAACCTGGCAGAGTCCTGGATGTCGCTACGAGCTTAGTTTGATTGAGACAAACAGTTTAACAGGTGCGCCTCTGGCTCGTGTTTTACACGTTGTTTTGGTGGTGGATCACGCTGCAATTTTGGTGTAGACTGGTCTCCGAAAGTATGGGGAAAAGTAACTCAAACAAGTGATGGTTCTTCTTTTTGTTCTCTTTATAATTCAAGGTTACCGAAAGCAAATTGTAACAAGGTCAGATCTGCCAAAATGGAAGTTAAGAGAAGACGGAGGGACAGAAAACTAAAAGCAAACAAACAAGCCAGCTCAAGATCAGCCAAGTTTGCTTATGGTCGGCTTAATGAGAGAAAGAAACGACTCACCTCTTCTAATTTTGGCTCTATTATTATTAGGCGCCCAAAATGGCCTGTGCGACCAATTGTAGAAAGACTGTTGTACTCTTCTTTTTCTGGTAATTCATCTACAAGATTTGGTCTACGAGAAGAAAGAAGTGCGAAGGAAGAATATGTTCGTTTGACACTGTCGGAGAGAAAAAAGCATCACAGTAGATGACATGGGGTTTTGCATTGACCAAGATCATCCTTATTTGGCTGCATCAACTGGTGGAATGGTCACAGAGGCAGGTGGTAAAGGCTTGTTAGAAGTCAAACATGTACTTTACAACAAGTCTATGTCGTTGAAAGATGCTGCTAGTGGAAAATCTCCTAATTTTTGTCTGAAACTTGTGGATGGAAAACTCCAACTGAAAAGAAATCATTCTTTTTTCATGCAATGCCAAGGTCAACTTAACATCATCAAATTGCCTTGGCTGGACTTTGTAGTAGGGATAATCCATCCATGCGAATTCCATGTTGAAAGGATTTACAGAGACAAGGAAATGTGGATCCAGCAAATTCTTCCCAAACTGAAGTCTTTCTATTTCAAGGCCATTCTTCCAGAACTTGCCTGTCCTCGTTATGGTAAAAGTCCTGGGATCAGGAACCTGGTGTGTGGGTAAAATAACATTTTAGTTCCTTTTTAGTAATATTTTCCTATTTAAGATTACCCTGTTAGTAATATGTCATCTGTGTTAAAAATCATACTACATGTCATACTGCACATAACAAATTCCCCTGGGTTTCGTTTTAGTCAGTGTAATTTTAATATAGCTCATGACAGAATGATTTATTTTTGTCTGCATCAGATAATCTACATTGTATAGTCATAGACAGTATTTTTTTTTTTTTTAATTTAAGTTATTAATTGAAATGTTTAAAAAAATGAAGTTTTTTATTTTTTTGTCACTAATTAAATGTTGTTCTATAGCTGTATTTGCAGTTTGAACAGCAAGCAGAGAAAAAGGGGAAGGCTACAAGAAAAAGCAGTGTAAAGGACAAAGGGCATCCTACACCAACGTTGGGAGCCGCTCCCGACCCTACAGCTTGTGACCAAACTGCCCTACCCTCAACGCCTGGTTCCATAGTAACATCCGAAAAGGTATATAACCATAATCATTAATACCCAGATATTTCAAAGCAATTGCTACAAAAAACCGATTCAGGTTGACAGAATTCTAGAAAATTTCTGGTCTTTGTAATTTCCATTCAACCCTTCTTATCTAGTATTAGGTTAATTCAACAGTCATACATAATAGAACAGTATTCATATGTAATAGAAAAGTCACAGGCTTCCAAAAACACACAGAGTAGTGTGTTGTTGGCATCGGCGCGGAATCGTCGTGTCAAATTTGTTAGACGTCAAATTAGGTACAAGTGGACAATTTCTGATGGTGAAGATGTCTGGTATACTGGTACCGTACTAGATGTTGCCAGTGGAAAAGATGGCAATTATGACTCAGTATACCAAGTTTATTTTGAGGAAGAGGAGGAGATGTATGACACCGATGGGTTATATAAGGATTTGAAGAATGGGAATCTTCACTTTGATGATATATAAATACTGGTAAGTACTGTAAGTATTTTACATGAGCATAAGTTAGTTTAGGGTCCTGATAAAAGTCAACAATTATGTGATAACAGTCCCTAAAAAAATGTAGGAAAAAAGAGACAACCTTTAATATGTAAATGACAAGTGAATTTTCATTGTTTTCCTTATTATAATCAATGTGCACATATTAAATCTTGTTTCATGTAATGTCTCATGACTTAAATACAGTGATATTTGTTTTTATTTTCAGTATAAAAACACATAGTAGTGTGTTGTTGTCATCTGCACAGAGTCGCCGTGTTAAGTTTGTTGGACGTCGAATAAGGCAGAAGTGGACAATTTCTGATGGGGTAAATGTCTGGTACAGTACTAGATGTTGCCAGTGAGAAAGATGGAAATGATGATGCAGTATACCAAGTTT
This sequence comes from Katharina tunicata, assembly GCA_032466195.1. Lineage (NCBI taxonomy): Eukaryota > Metazoa > Mollusca > Polyplacophora > Chitonida > Mopaliidae > Katharina > Katharina tunicata. The sequence continues at coordinate 4,200 of JAVFBZ010025633.1, forward strand.
ATTTTGAGGAAGAGGAGGAGATGTATGACATCGATGGGTTATATGGGGATTTGACGAATGGGAATCTTTTCTTTGATTATTTATAAATACTGGTAAGTACTGTAAGTATTTTACATGAGCATAAGTTAGTTCAGGGTCCTGATAAAAGTCACAATTATGTGATAACAGTCCCTAAAAAAATGTAGGAAAAAAGACACAACCTTGTATAACTTTATGTAAATGACAAGTGAACTATAATTATTACGCACATATTGAAACTATTCAAATAATGTCTCATGACTTTAGTCTACTTAAATACACTGATATTTGTTTTGTTTACAGTATTTTATTTTTTAAATGATTCCTTTGTATATGGCTTTCCAATGTATAATAGCGGTTGGTTGGGTGGGAGCATCCTGTGCCCTGGTGCTCTCTGGGCTATTTAAAAAACTAAATAGTCTTCTTTGTAGACCAGAAATCAGAGAATCTTGTAATTTGTGTTTCAGTTCTTTAAGTTGCCAAGAATTGGACTTCTACTGACAGCCGTTTAATCTATTGTTTCAGTAAGTAATACTTTTATTAATTAATGAGCTCACTAACAAGTATGATGTTTGAATTCAGCATTTCTTTAGGAAGATTTTGGTTCATGATATGTGTGCTAAATAAGTGTGTAATGCACTAAACTAGGCCAGGCTTTAATTTTACACTAACATTTTTGGGTCGGTTTGGCACCACCTTAATGTAAAAGTCCAATTATATCTACAGCATTTTTTTTCCTTCGGAACCTCCAAAAGGGCCCTCCACCCCGCCCCCCTTAAATCCGCCACTGCGAAGCATTATTTAATGGTAGTATCGAAATTACTTTCAGCGTGTTATAATATAGTGCATAAACTTTAGACATGTGTTTATAAAACAAAATGATGCAGAGATATTAAACGACCAACAGCTGTACCGTCTCGACGCCCCAAATCGCCAGTTGGGTCGATTAGATTAATACCCTGGTGTAAGTGTAACATAACTTTTAAGTGTAAATGAACGTGTTGTCTTGCAAAGTTATTGTGCTGGTTCACATATCACGAATATAAATCCTTCATGTCAGACTGTATTAATAATACTGCAATGAACAAACACCTGTTTGGTTACTCTAAAAATGTTCCGTGTCACGTTATATGAAGAATGTCTATTGGAGAAAATAGTGTTGTGACCCACACCCCTCTGTTGGCAGTGGGCTCGCCCTGAAACTGAACGACCTGGCCGTTCAGTCCTCGGGACGGGGGAATTGGTCCAGATACCCCATTAATACAGAAGCCATCTGGACTCGGTTGATAAGTAAGCATAAGCTACTCTGTGTTTGGGTATTAGGGATAAATTCACAACATTGGTGTCAGGAGCGCGTGCATACAGATTCACGTGCCGAATTCATGTGCAAAATTATTGCTTGAATTTTTCTAAATTATTTGTTTAATGAAATTTGTCTTCTGGGAGAGATAGTGGCTAGTGGTTGACAAAACTCTTGGGACCCCGTGCGGGGTTCACACCTCTTTTACTATTTCTCTTTCGGCTGTTTAAAATTATTTTTTATTTTTCTATAGTGAAGGTTGGAATCTAAAAAAAAAATTGTATTTTGCCTGCTTTTGGCATTGATACGAAAGTTTGACAGTGGAGGTTTGAGTTGCTATTAGCGGAAAGTTTCCCCAACTCTGTCCAACAAAATAAAAATTGTAGAGGGGACGTGCTAGAAATTGTTAGTAATTCAACCGGTAGCCCTGTGTGGTTTCTTACCTGCATTTTGGTGAGGATTTTTTTGCACTGTAATAGTTTATTAGTTATTTTTAGTGGGCTTCTTGGCCAAGTTTCATCTTAGTCTGCCAGTTATTTGGTTATTTAAACGTGACACGTGCGAAGATTCTTTTCGTTTTTGTTGAAACTTCCGGGCTTAGCCTTTTTATTGGTGCCTGTTATATTTATGTTGCCTTGTGTTTTATTGTCTTGTGCGGTAAAGTATTATCTGTACTTCTTGACTGGTCTTTGTTTAGTGCGCGCACATGGTTGTTGTGTGTATGCATGTTTTCCTTTCCTTGTGGATAGTTGTATACGTTATTCACAAATAATTGAGCCTCATTATTTAGGCAATGATTTATGCTTATTTAATAGGCCTAGACATATATAATATAGTTATACATGCATGATAGCATTGTTGTCTTGTTATGGTAGTTATATTGTATTTGATATTGTATTAAATGTTGCACCATATATTGGCATGACATGACTCCCTGCTTGTCTCTTCGAGACATTTGCGCGCCCGTGAACGCAAACGACGTAAGACAAGGCAATGTCCTGGTGGCCCCTATCCAAGAGGCCGTTCTTCTGGGCTGTGACTTCTTAATGACTTAACTCGGTCCTAGACTTAGATCAGAATATACTTCAGCTCAATGGTGATAAGATCCCAGTTGAGGTGCAAGCTAATTCCGCCATAGACCCCCAACTGGTTTATCTGGTGGTGGTAGATACCCCAGTGATAATACGGCCTCATAGTGGTATGTTTGTTAATGCCAAAATAGAACCCCCGGTAGACATTAATGACAATTACGTCATTGAACCAATTGATTTTGACCCTTGTCTCCTTGCCCCTTATGTGTTGGTCAAGGGGGCACGGGAATTGCTGTCGAGATTCGTAACGGGAATGACGAAGAAGTCGTTTTGTCGAAAGGGGACGTGCTTGGTAAAGCTGTGCAGGCCGTGCAAATTGTCACTGAAACCAGTGCCAAGGTGTTCCCAGATGCCAGTAAATATACTTCGATTCCGGTACACTTAAAAACCTTACATGGAGATAGCTTATAAGCAGGTTCCACCCGAAATTGCCCCCCAGCTTACAAAATTGTTGATCGACTTTCATGACATATTTGCCTCCCATAGTTTTGATTTAGGTGAATTTTCCGGGGTGCAGCATCGCATTAATACAGGCCCGTACGGCAACATATGCGTCATATACTGTTAGTATTCGAAGCCGAGGAGAAAAATCCCCTCGATTCAATGTGTAAGGCAGGGGTTATCCAACCCTTGGACTCGTCCGATTGGGCGCCCGCGCCTGTCCTTATAAGAAAAAAGGACGGATCTGTCCGCTTCTGTATAGATTACCGAGAGCTAAACACTAAAACTGTCAAAGACGCTTTTCTTCTCCCTCTGATAGAAGAGTGTCTGGATACGCTTAGCGGTTCCAAATATTTTAGCACCCTGGACTTAGCAGCCAGTTATTGGCAGCTAGTTATGCATCCTGAGGACCGACATAAAACGGCATTCTTGACCAAATCTGGTTTATTTGAACATGTCCGAATGGGTTTCGGCCTGTGTAATGCCCCTGCTACATTTCAAAGGGCCATTAACCGGGTCATGTGTGGCCTCACATGGAAAACCGTGTTGGCCTATCTGGATGATGTCGTGGTGTTAGGCCAGGACGCTCAGTCAACCTTTAAGAAACCTTTGATCGCTTCAGGAAGCACCATCTTAAGTTGAAGCCTAGCAAATGTCAATTATTTTTAACAGAGGTAAATTTTCTAGGTAGGACGGTAAGTAGTCAAGGAATTAAGGTAGCCGAACCAAAGCTGGAAGCTCTTGTCAAATGGCCGATTACAACCGGTCGAAAAGAGGTAGTCATTTTTAGGGTTCATAAACTATCACCATGACTTTGTCCACGATTACGGGTCTAAGGCCACCCCGTATATAAATTAACGGGGCCAACAGCTATTTTCGAATGGAAACCCGAGCATGACGTGGCATTTAAAACCTTAAAACAGGCTGTCCTAGACTTACCTGTTTTGGCCTTCCCTACGCCAACTGATCCCTTTATACTAGACACCGATGTGGGCATAGGTGCCGTGTTGTCTCAAGTTCAACAGGGCGTGGAGAAAGTTGTTTCTTTTGCAAGTTACGCCTTGACGCCGGCGCAACGAAAATATTGCACCAGCAGGCGGGAACGGGAACGTTTCGGCACTATTTGCTTGGTAGGTACCGATCACAATAGTTTAGTCTGGCTTACTAAATTTCGTTATGTCGAAGGCCAGTTGGCCCGGTGGCTTGAGGAATTAAGCCAGTATGACATGAACATTATTCACCGTAAGGGAAAATTTCATGCCAACGCCGACAGGTTGTCCCGAATCACCGACCTCTTGCCCCAGTACGATTTCTGTGACACTGGGAGCAAGCTGGAGGATTTGCTGTGTGGTGGGTGAAACTACTGTCAACGCGCCCACTACCAATGGCGCTTTTTCAAAAGGGGGGAGGGTGGAGAAAATTGTGAGAGTCCCGGGGCGCCACTGGAGTAGCTTGATGGTGGCTACAGCGGCCGCCTCCTTCCGCATTCACTCTGTGCTCACTGGATACTGGCAGGGTTATCACGGAACAGCAGTTAGATTTTGAGTTGTTGCCCCTGATACGTTGGCTTGAGAACGCCGTGGAGCCGGAGCGTCTTAGTCTGCACGTGCGGGTCACCAAACAGTTGTGGTTAACACGGACCCGCCTGGAATTGAAAAACGGTATGTTATTCTATAGTTGGGAGGAGCAAAATCACTCGGTATTGAAATTAGTCGTCTCTCATTGCTAACGGGGTGAAGTTCTTCACTCCGTACACGATGTGAAAACTGCAGGGCACCTTGGCCAAGCAAAGACCAGGGAACGATTAAAACGCTCATTTTACTGACAGGGCATGTCCGCCGACTCTGCAAACCTGGAAGGACTGCACAAAGCGATCAATGTGCAAAAAGGCCCTAGCAAAGTAGCCCGGGGCCCACTGAGGCCTATCATGTGGGAAGCCCCCTCGAAAGGGTTCATATGGATATTTTGGGCCCATTTCCCGTTGGTAAATCTGGGAATAAATACATCCTGTTAATTGTGGATCAATTCACTAAGTGGGTGAAAATTGTTTCTTTACCTGATCAAACGGCTAAGACCGTGGCTGTAGGGTTCCTAAACAACTTCATGTGCCGGTTTGGGGTTCCCCCTGGAGATTCACACGGATCAGGGGACTAATTTTACAGGAAATTTAATAACTGCTTTCTATGACGTGTTCGAAATAATTAAGACAAAAACTACGCCCTACCGGGAGAGATTTAATCGGGTAGTGCTACCGTGTATTCGTTGTTACCTGGAAGGGCCCCAGTACAATTGGGACAGCCAATTGCCATTGATTAGTACGGCTATTCGTTCCATGAATCGGGACACCGGTTTTACTCCCAACATGCTAATGTTGGGACGTGAAGTCAGTATGCCCGTCGATTTGATCTGGGGCATCGCGGAGGCTAATCAGCACAGTTCGGCGCCGCCCGAGTTTGTTTCCCAGCTCCTGGATGATTTTCGTTCCATCCGCCAGCTGGCACGTGAGCACATCGCGTCGTCCCATATAAGACAGAAACGCGTACATGACTTACGCATGAACTGTACGATCTATAATGTTGGTGACTTAGTCTATAGGTTAGAGAAAGCCGCTTAAGTGGGAAGGTACCGAAATTTGTTGCCCAAATACTCCGGTCCCTATGTAGTTTCCGAAATCTTGTCCCCTGTTCTCTATAGAGTGGAAGGTCAACAAAAAAGCATGGTCCTTCACCATGATTTGTTAAAACTTTGTCGGGACCGAGACCCCCATCCTGGGTTCTCCGTCGCCAGTCAAGTTTATTGAGCACCAGTCTTGGTGAGGACAGTTCGAGTCCTGGGGGTGAAGCAGACGAGGGCGTCGCTATAGTGTCGCCTCAAGGGCGCGGTAAATCTGCCGCGGGACTCGAAGAGGCAATTTCCCTACGTAACCGTCCTACCAAGCGGAAACGGGAAACCGATAAATCTGAAACGGTGGACATGTGGACTGTAAATGACTAGGGACTCAACGAACTATTTGAAGCCCCTGCTAAATCTAGTTTTGGCCGTGTTATGAAACGACCAGGGCACTTACAGGATTATATGATTTAGAAGTAACGTAGTTAGTGGGGGGTAATATCTAACTGGGTAACTATAGTAGACTTAATTAAATGTTTGGGATGGAGGGTGCATGAAGGTTAGTTAAACATCTCTGCTTTTGTGGTAGTGGTATTAATGCTTGCTTCTTCCCTCCCCGCCCCCTTTCCTTTCAGAATGAGTATGGATGATTTATCGGGGTTGTCGGAGGCGGACATTCTTTGGGTGTACGCCGATGAATCCTGGCCTTGGGACGAGGACAATGAGGATGATGTGATAGGTGGGGGCAGGGGAGCGTTCGTTTGTGAAGACTCTCCGCCTTTGCCTGGTCGGTATTCGGCTGAAAAATTGCATGGGCCTCCTATTGACAGGGGACCCATGGCTTTAACAGTGCCTGCACCAACCATGGCTAAAATAGTGCCCCCGTCCACCATGGCTGAGAAACTGCTTGTTTCTCTAATGGCTGCACTCTGCAGGCAGTGGGCTCGCCCTGAAACTGAATGACCTGACCGTTGAGTCCTTGTGACGGGAGAATTGTTCCAGATACCCCAGTAATACAGAAGCCATCTCGACTCGGTTGATAGGTAACTGTGTTTGGGTATTAGGGATAAATTCTCAACAATAGTACAAATACTCAGAATGAAGTGGTGTGTGGTACCACTCCAATCGCTGCTATCACACAGGCCTGTGACTTGTATCAATGTTATAATCCCATGTATTGTCATGTTAACTGTTTTTGTGATTGGGTATGCTCCTTTTGATTTCAATATAATAATGATTCATGTATCTTGAGGTTCATATGTTGTTGGTATGTATCCTTTTTTTTGCGTGGATTTCTTTTATCGAATTTACTACGTAACAGCTGGGTAGAAACTGTGTGTGTATATATTAATAATGTATGATACAGGGCCGCACTGTCACCAATCTCTCTGCGCTTGAAAAAGTATGTTGCTGTTTGACGACAAGCATTAGCCAATTTGCAGGCCATTATACGCCAAAAATTGAATACAGAATATCAGTACAATGAGTTTGGCGTAGGATTGTACTTTGAGAGTGAGTGATATAATGCGTGGATTATAATTGAGGCTAGTATACTGCTGTGAGCAAAAACAATTACCAAATCTGCCTCGTCATAACCACGTGTTTAGCGTCTATCGCATGTTTGATGGAATACTTTGTTCCTATAGG
>JAVFBZ010025666.1:0-11304 GCA_032466195.1 Katharina tunicata
ATTGGTTTAGGATTAATTTTTCGAAGCAGATTCCATGGGTCATGCTTCTTATCATTTTCTATTAAATTATTAAGAAAATCTTGTTTAGCTTTATGGATAAGCCCATTAACTTTGTTTCTCAAATGTTTAGCCTCTTCAATCCTTAAAGCTTTCACAAACTTATTTCTTGCCGATCATCTTCAAGAATATAAGAATCTTGTAAGATGTAAATTTCTCTCAGTCAAGTTTATAAGAGTCCGAGCCCTAGAGCCCCCACGTTTAAGAACTGCGTTTCTGAAAGGCCGCTGGTTAAGGAGTGTAGCAACACAAAGATTTTATGAAGTTCAGACTTACTTTATTGTCCGAAAATATGTTTCAGTTCCAAACTCACTTCATTTATTCTGTTAATTACTTAAAACTTGTGACCTTTAATTTGTTGAGGATTTAGGATATTCTTTTGTATTTTCCGACCAATTAGAGACATTTCAGTTTATTTGGTTCGTGGAACTGTTGGCAGTTGACCTTAGTGAATATAGCTTTAAATTACCATTATATAAATCAGAACATTTATTCTAATGTTAAACTTGTCTCGCCGACAATATACTTAAACATATATAGCCAGAGACCCAATTTCAAATCCCAGTGGAAGCAACCAAAATTTTCTTCTCTACATTTATAAAATATATAAATAAATATAATAAACTAGTCTTGAACTCTGGTTTGTAAATTAATAAAACAACATGTCTAAGGAAAGCCTTTACAGATGCTAAAAATCAGCCTGGAAAAATATCCATTGGCTTGAACATTCATATATATGACGCTATCTAAAAGTTTGTCCTAAACAACAGCCTTTTAACTGTTTATGATTTGGAAGTTATTGTTTCAAAAGCACTTTCTAATTTGCATTAGCAAACATTGAGCAGTAAAGAAAACACTAAATTTTACTTTAAAGTGAAATTTTGTGTTATGCTTGTTTTGATTGTTGCTTCTTTATAGGTACCTTATAAAATCAATAGAGAAGAAAGTGGATCAATATAAGGTGCCGGCCGAGCTCGCATCCATTATGTGCATATAGCTTATCAAATGGGCCATTCTATATGTGTATTACATTGTATCTGTGAAACACAATCATTAAGATATTGTTTTATTTATAAAACATGAAATGTGAAAAAGCAAGTAAGTCACTAATGTTTGTGATAGAGAAACATGTGTTTCTCTAGGCTTTTGATTCGTCATATAATGGAGACATGTGCTATCTTGCAATATGCTTGCTTGATTTGACAGAAACGTAGGTCTTCGTCTACAGGTTGAAGTGAACACAAGAATAATATATGTTAGAATCAGAAACATGCCTGTTTTGTGTCAAACAAACATAAATTATGAATATGATTGAGGAGGATATACTAAGGCATATGTGATAATGTGACATGGGCTGGGGCAATCAACTTATTCTTATAATACTTTATTATAGAAGAACTCTATAGACTGTACTGTATATACAGTATGTATGTTACCAGTTACAAGACAGATCATTTCATTTATCATGCCACCTATAAAGACCAATGTAGCTTTGTAATTTTTGTCTGGTTCTTCATAAAATTAAACTATTTCAGAGAATATTAGACTCCTAGAACCAAAATTTACATATTTAATTTGTTTTTATAGAATAAACATTATCATGCTATGATCAATAAACTGGGGAAAATTCTATAAAAAAAACTACATTTGAGAAAGAAACTACATTTTACATTTATAAGGGCTTTATGGTTTCGCTTTAGTCTAGTTGTTGCTAAGGCCATTTTCAAGCCATTTTCTAAGCAACTAGACCGAAAGTTTGCTTATCAATATACAAACAAGTTGAAAGTCCATCAAAGTTAGTTTCTGTTAAGGTTCCAGCTTCTAAATGCCGCTTAAACAAGTAACTGGATTTTTATTGGGAATTGTTCATCCTGATCAAAACAACAAAGATTTAATAATAAATAATCAAATAATAAAGACCCATTTCTAACCTTAGACTTTACAACTGGTCAATAGGGACGTGTGGAAATACATGTAACATGCTTTTTAATACACCTGTAATCATAAACTTAAAGTTAATCTTGTCAATTATATGTCCAACTCCATGCAGTAACTGATTTTCATTTGAAGCTATTAACAAGGTAAAGACATGTAATGTAGGCCAATTATTAGGTGAACACATGCTGTGTATTGGAAGTCACCTTGACTCACCTAATTCCAGTGCCTGCTGGTATCTTTTTAAATCCATGTTAAAATATCTAAAAGTAAAAAAATGATCAGACACAAATGTCTATTGTGAAATGGCAACTATCCTGTTAAGTTTTTCTGTGAGTAACAGTTAAGGTAGATGATCAAGGCCTAGTTGACATGATTTACCTGTTAACTATTTGCTACACATAAAGCTGTTGATCCTGACTTTCTTTCAGCTTTTTGTTTAATGTTTTTTTTAGGGGCGGGGAGGATTTACTGTATTGTTGCATATTTTTAATATGGTCATTGTAAGAACAAATTAGTGGTTTGCTATAAAATGCCTATGGTATTTACCGGACATTTCTGTTTGACCGTTAAATGACCTTGAAGGTATTGAAAATCAAATGATTCTGGTGTGATCCTAATCAGATTGACTCTAATTAGTTTTGATCACATTGACTCAGGTCCAATTATCTGATTGCTATGGCTTCGTCTCATTAATTACACATGCTTATATCATTAAGCAAATCAGACTCGTCCACATGCGGTCACATTTTAAACTTATGTGCTGTGTAGTCTGTAAAAATAGACAGAATTTCAAGACCTGGTGTAATAATATTCACTGCTATGTCCTGCCGTCATGTGGAAAGGTAAGTGTATCTTCGTGCTTGATTTCTTGCTTTCATATTCTCTCTTCACATAAATGTACAGTTATTTATATCTATCTTGTTTAAGCCGCATTTAGAAGCTGGGTACACAACAAAAACATGACGACTAAATAAAGATGGATTTAAATTTTCTGGGTGTATTGATAAGCAACGGTTCAGCTTAGATACTAAGAAAACGATCTTAGCATCTAGGCCGAAACGTTGCTTATCAATATACCCAGAAGTTGAAAATCTATCTTGGTCGTCATGTTTTTAGTTATTATCTAAGCCAAGAGAATTGGTTATAAGTCCTCGACCAGTGGAAAACATTGCACGCAACAAGAACATATAACTTACAGTATGATTTACAAAAGGTTTTAATGCAAGTGCAAAGCAATTATTTACAACATTATCGAGCAAACTGAAAAGCAGCATCTTTAACATCTTTATTGTTTAACATAAGTGTACACATTAAGCTGTTCAGCTTTATATGGTACACATTTCATAACGACATCCATACAGTAGTTACAGCACGTTGAAAGAATAATCTGAAATAGAGAACAATCAATTCCATAACACCTTTCTCTATAAAAGATATTAATGGTAGACAGGGTTTTGGATATATTGCTGGGTGGTACCTGTTTCAATAGTAAAATGTTACACCAAAAACTGTATTACTCTTCAGCAATTCATGATAACAGAATATAAACTAGCTGCCTCGCCCTGGTATGGGTTTAAGACAATGTTTGATGGTCAGACTTATCTTGAGTAGAGCTGACTAGACTGACTACAGAAATGGCTGCCTACAGACTATATTGTATTACTCCTCCCACAAAGGGGTTAGGCATTCATTTATGATGTAACCATTCTTGTAGACAATCAGTTTATTTACAATATACTGTTGGACCAATTCCCACTTCTTTTAAGGCGTATAATATTTAATAAAAAGAAGATTTCATTGATTGGTTGGCGATAAGAAGTGTACCACCAATTGCTATCTCTTTCATAAATACGTACCAATGGAAAAATGAAATGTCATAGTTTAACTTCAGATCGCTACATTCTGAAAATGGCTTATTGGTTATTATTATTGCTTCACTATAGTGTACAAAGAACCACATTTGTTTAAGTATAGAACTTTCAATCAACATAGCCTTGTTTAAATGTCACTACTTCAACAACGCTGTGCTAGGAATGCTATTTAGATGCAAGTTAGTGAACATACTCCACTGGAAAATAGCATATCAACATGTATATGTAGCATGTTTATATTGCCTAAATTGCTAGCTAGCACAACGTTAATTAGCCTAGCACTAGACAAGCCAATGGTGCACCTAACTCCTTCTAAGTCAGTAAGTCATAGTATTTATAGCCCTGTCTATGTTCCCCATTCTTTTATTAGATTTGAATGATTTGTAAATTCAGGAATGCCACATCTGTTCTTTCATTAATTCATTTGACATTACCGGGCCACTTGGTCAGTCATGCTCAATAATATACATGTATATATGCCACTTTAAATAGAAAACGTTTGATATACTGTGCATCCAAAAATATCAAGTGGTTTTACTAGATGAAACAGAAAGTGGATCAAGTATTAGAACGTGAAGAAATCTGGATGCATTGGCCCATCTGCGCACCCATAATTTTAAACTTTGTACATGTAAGCATAATTGTCAAGATGGCGTACACATGTACCAGATAGATGTATAAACTAGAGATGTTTGAAACCTTTAAACTTTGAAATATTTGTTGCCAATGTCAATAAAACAAGCATTGTTGGTTTTGCTAGATTGAATGATATGACCCTTGCTTCCAGTATCACAGTAAACGGTGTTTAAATTACTCAATTTATCAAAGCTCTGACTGATTTCCTTCCTCTAATGCATTGGCCCTCATAAATGTCCAGTTACATTAATTTAAAATGTGAAACAGTTGAGAAGGAAGTGCCCACTCGGCCATGTCAGTGAGATGAAATGGGTCTTTGAAAACTCCATGATAGATCAAGTTAAGGTGAACGCTTGAGACTTTCTCTGCTATCTGGCAGAGAAAACCCTTATAAAATCATTCTTCATTTGTTCTTTGTGCGATTGTATTGAAATCATGTGTGTAAAGGTGACTGTCATTGTCTGCCTCCATACATTTCTCTCCTCATTCTACTCTCTTTGACTGCTATTGATTTAGTTCTGAAGAGTTGACAGTCCAGGGTGAAGCACTGTAAAGCAATGCTCTAGAGGAAAGACAAGACTGTTTACAGTGATTAATAGTCATCTAGCCAGCCATCCCTCTTTTCCACAAGTCTTTCTTTATCAAGCTATGTTATACTTTCTGATAGGAAAATGGCAATGGAAATGAATTAAACTTGTCCTGCAAAAACAACTGTATCACATGAAATATCATGTGTTTTCAAGAATAATCATTACGCAGAAGTACAGATGTTTGACATGAATTAAAGATGACTGAGTTTGTAATGGTAAATAACTTAATCATATAAATACATGTTTTGTTGTTATCAGAGATATTTAAAAATTCTTACATTATTAAAGTGGTGTGACCTTTTCTGGGGTTCTCTATTAAGTCTAATCCAAAGGTTCAAGTTAGTTTTCTTCTTATGGTTGATTGCGTGTTAAGTATTTCTTTGTGTCTTTGGTATCTCACTTTATGTGACAGTGCTGATTTAAATAAGTTCTGAAGAGTTGGCAGTCCAGGGTGAAGCACTGTAAGGCAATGCTCTAGAAGAAAGACATGAATGTTTACGGTGATTAATAGTCATCTAGCTGGCCATCTATCTCTCTCTTTCTTTATCTAGCTGTGTTATACTTACATGAAGTGGGGTTCTCTAAGCATAATCCAAAGGTTCAAGTTTTTTTCTTATAATGGTTGAGTGTTTAAGCATTTCTTTGTGTCTTTGGTACATGTGTATTTCACTTTATGTGACAGTGCTGCTTTAAATGTGTTGTTATCTGTTGAATAAATATTCTTCATCCACTGCTAATTAATGTCAGACTAATGGAAGTTCAGATAAAATGCCCTTAGCCAGAGGGCTTCATGTTTTTCATGTCTGGCACCAAAATATGCAAACAAACATTATTTTATAATGTGATAATTTGTGTCTGATGTTTTTGGATACACTTTTAAATATTGCAAAAGAGCAAGACATGTATAAAACAATTCGAGTCACCTATCGCACTATGGCCTAATAGTACTTCAGGATTAGGTTATTTACACGGAAAAACAACAATTTTGTTTTGGGTACTCATTTTATGGATTTTTTTTTATAGATAATTGTCACTATAGCTCAGCAGAAAACAAGATTATGTGGCCATTAAAACTACTATTTGCAGCATAATGAAAAGAAAAAGGAAAGGAATAGAGGTATCTATATTCAGTGTGTATGTTGAGATAATTTCTGTGATATGGAACATTTGTAGTACCCAAATACCCTGTGACAGGTAGAGCTATTAAGAGGGCATTTATGTAATGAATTGTATACGAGATAGGGCTGCCAGGCTTTAAATCAGCCTGTTCGCCGTGAGCCAGTATTGAATTCCAATATGTGATTTCTCGGCCAAATGGGACCAAGCCATGGAATTTACAACAACTGGACAGATATGTCTGCCATAAATCTAATCTAGATGTGCTGTTGTATGGAATATGTGCTGATGTGTTTTGATCAGTGCCTCTCATGCAAACCACTCATTGTCCTCTTGAAAGAGGCCAGGCTTGGAAGATGGAACATAGATCAGGGGAATCTTTCACACACAATTCTTTGGCTTGGGCTAGGCACTTAAACGCCTAGAATTATATATTGGTTTCTGGAAACTTTTATATATTCTTTATAAAGATTCGTCTAATGTCAAAGCCATTTTAAAAAGAACACAATACCTATACTTGAAAATCTATTCAAATGTTTTGACAACATAGCTTTCACACATGTATGTTCAGTTTGCTAGCTGCTATGCTAAATTAATAGTTAATCATAGACAACAGCTCGGTACAATTTGCTAGAATTGAGAAACTTAAATGTTCCTTCAAATAACAGTATGACTGTCATCATTATGCTTAAGTTTGTCTCAGCATGGCTCAAAAAAATGTGGAACTTGGAACCGATCACTTTTGTCATTAGCTATCAATTTCGAGAAAGCAAAAAAAGAAAATTTCTTTATGCTACAGGGTTGTTGGAGTGGCCAATGGCTAACCTGTAAGATGGCCTAGTATATCAATTTATTAGACCAGACATGGAATGGTTTTCCTCGGAGATTGTCGCCAATTGTATTCCCTGGGAGCCAAGGTTGTTGGTACTGGCATGAGGTAAAAACTGCCAGTGAGATGTTCAGATTTGTAGTTCATGCTGATCTCCATTTGAAGAAGCAAGCATGACCACTATTCATTCCGATATGTCTACTGAGCTTATATATATTGTTATACTGATGAATTGATTTTATTTTCTAGTGTACTGATCAATCGACAATGTTTAATCCAAATTTCAGCCACCTTATACCTTGTCCACTGTTCAATTTGCCTGATATATTATCTAATCGTGTTTCATCTCTGCTGTTTCCTTCTAGCCTTATTATTACACAAATGTGAGAGGCGAAATCCAACTGAGGTAATGGCATTCTAGACCTAAGAAGGAGAGTTTACAGTGCACAAAGTTGTACATAACCTATGGTGAATTGCCTGTGTTGGATTTATGTTCTGCCCAGAATGTGGAAGTTATGTGCGTGTTTGAGGTTTATGTATTCCACTAAAGGGACGTCTATGGAAGGTTATGTCCCCCAGAATGGGAAATTGAGCCGTCAAAGGAAATAAAGGACTGAATGACCAGTTTTTGCTCAACAACTGTGTATGGCAGTAACGTTAGCTACTTTATGAAATAAAATAAGATATGTAATAAAATATTGTGTTCAACTAAAATTCCTACATTATTAGGTGAAGGAAAAGCAGGTGCTTTCTTTTCTTTTTAGTGGTTGCTTAGGCAGGTATGCTGTATTGCTCTCTGAGCTAAGGGTCACCAGGAAGCCAATTTGTTGTCCTTTGCCCTGTAAATGTCTTGTGGTGTCTTCTGAGTTGCCTGTGTGGCCGGCATCTGAATAAAATAGGCTGAACAGTGTAAAACCCAAACCAGTCAAACAAACTTTTCTTTTTACATTAGACATACATGTATTCCTGGCAACTTGCAATCAATTTCGCCCATGCTTATTTCAGTTTTGCTAAGCCCAGCTTTCACCATCCCCAGCTATACATTGTAACCAAACGCTATTGCTGTCTTGGTCACTTGATATAAGAAAACAAAGATTCAAGTTTTTTTTCTAAGCTAAATACCTTTGTTCCCTACTATTCCAAACCCTAGTACTGGCCCTCCATGTAGTTATCTATAATGTTCCTCTGAATTCTCTTCTGTATCTTTCTCTAGCTCCCATTGTAACACTAACTGCCCACTGGTAATTAAATTGTCATTTAAAAAGAGAGAGCATGAACCTCAGAGAAAGCATTAAAGACCAACTACAGTTTTGCCAGCTTGGCTCAGAAATTGTGCTTCTAATCTACATTTAACGAACATTTACTCAACCTTAAAAACAAATAGCAATGATGCAAATGGTACTACTAATTATCTACTATCACACTTAATCATCATGCTTACAAGTTACATTAACACATAAAAGCAAATTATGCATATTCAATTTTTATCGCTTTCCCGCCAAAATATCATGGGAATTCAACATCATTTATTGAGTGAGATCACTATCATGCTTTTGCCAGGCTATTTGTTTCTCTTATATATATTTTGTTTTATAAGGCAGGACATGACTTGGTGTGGGTGATGGCTTTTTGATTTGTTTAGCGCAGCGTTTCTATCTCATTCCAGATATCGTTTTGAAGTTTTCACGCTAGATGACCCTCTTTGGGGTGGCATGGAGATGTTGTGTTGGGCAGAAGTCCTTCCTTTGCCTTATGATATCACCAATCTCTAAATGCCACATTCATGAAACCATGTATTTTTGTTTATATATTTGTGTAAGTTGTGTAAATATATATTTTATAAATGTACATATATATGTATTTTGTTTAATAGGCTACAAGTTTATGATTATTATTATTGTATTATTTGTTTACTATATAGTCTATTGTACTGTTTTGTTTTATATAATTTTGTCCCCTGAGGGCCTCAGGGAAGAACAGTTTTTTTCTTTTAAACTGACTGAGTTTGTACCCTCTTAAAATAAAGTTATATATATATAGTAAAAAGTAATATTTTATAACTCCAAGTGCATATTCATGCATCTATATAACATGCATGGTGTGCATCTAAATGCATCTATACTACACATGTATGTTACATTGTATGGACTTTTGTCTATGCTATCAAACATAAACATGAAATAAACAATTTGTCTTTTACATATCTTGAATCATATTTGTCTTAATACCATTACACCTGATGTTCGAAATTAAATGGTGCCACGGATTTTGCTTGTCAAAGGAGTATTTCAACAGTCCAACAGGTGGGTGCTCAGCTCAGATTGCTTATAGTCAGCGCACCAGTATATATGAGGAGCTATATTTAGTCCCCTCAGGGTCTGATCTATTTTTATTGGTTATATTAGAATGTGAGACAAGGCTTTACTAACTGTTATTGATTATTTGCTGCTTCACCCTGCAGCTCCATGAAACACACCATATTATCCCACTGATCAGCTGGCAAATACAGCCCTTTTATAATACAGGTGTATGTATCTCTATGTGAATGTGTCACATAATCACACCCAGCACTAATTACTTTCCTGGCGCGCTATTCTCTATCCAGCTGATCCTATTAAACATGTATCAATGACTTGTACCAGAACCACCAACATCAAATTTTCCATTCTTTAATCTATAACACCTGGGGTTATATTGTAATACAACAACTGCTTATTTTACTACCAGTAGTTTATTTAATAGTACATAGATCAAATACATGTAACATCATATAATTAGGTTAAACATGAGACTATCTCTGCCCATTTGGTTAATAAAAGGTACCAATTCTACAAATATGCTAGATGTACAGTGTTACCTTCTAAAAGAACAATCGGGGCATATAGAGGGTGATTTTTTTTAGTTTTAATTTTTTAAAAATAAGCAGCTGGCCTGCTGCATTGCACAGCTGCTGTCCTTAATCAACTTTTCCAGAGGAGCGCATTGTGTGCTACAAGTACTGGCACAAAGAGACTGGTACACACAGATCTTGAGCATTCTTAACAGGCTTTTTGAACACATCAAGGCTCTATTCAAATAATATCAATAATTTAGTCTTGTCTGTCTTGTATGGTAAATAACATTAATAGACTTGTCTAAAAAGAATTGATGTGGGGAAAATTGTTTTACCAGATTTTCAGAAATGAAAAGCTGTATTAGTGTAAGCTGCTGTTCCAGTGCTGAGAGAAAGTACTAAACAGACAGAATTAGATAGATCTTACTTGTACATGTATTTTTGCATGTCAAGAATTACCTATGCAATTCTTAATAGTTATAAGGATATGTTTTTGATGTGTTTAATGAAGTCATTAACTTTTATGCTTGTGTCATTTGTATGTTAATTTTATGTTGCATAACAATGGCTACATGTCTACTCAAATTCCACTTGAAAAAATAGTGCTCAAGCTTTTTAGGCATGTTAAATGTATAAAAAGCTTTTGTTGGGTTAGAATATGGGATAGACTATACAAGCCGTTGAGTTTCATGTCCTGACACACATTGTATTCAGAAGATCCAGTGAGGATGGCACACTGTCATAACTCAATCTGATCAACTCCAAAACTCCAGTCATATAGAATTACACGCCTGAACACTTCCTCATGGATATATATGTAGGTACAATTAACCCTTGCTGAACGAAGTTAAATTCTGTTCGTGTTGACCAATGCAATGAGTTTGTTTTATTGAACCATCTCAGTACTTTATTGATTTTGTTTGATTGGGGATTTACGCGGTTCTCAAGATTTATTCACTTATATGAAGGTGTGTCAGCCCAATTGGCAAAGGAAACCACCGTAAACGAAGCTGGCAACATGCAAGACAGGACAACAAATTTACATAACATTAACAAAACAGGACACCACAAAACTGGCATCTTGTGCCCCTTAGCTCAGAGAACACCAAGGCACAGGAGGCTATACATAGTTAATTAAAAGTTGGAGCCTATGAATTGTGTTATACATGTATCTCCTAGAAACGCCATCAAATTTCAAATACTTGGCAGAAAATTAATACAAAGACATGACGACTGAGATGGATTTTCAACTTCTGGATATATTGGTAAGCGACGTTTTGATCTACATGTAGATACTAAGATTGTTTTCAAGCAATGGTTACAAATCTCAACAAAATATACTTTAAATTGTAAAAGGACAGTCTATAACTTGTTTAGAAACTGACGTTATGGCTACGTTAGAATGACACGATGTAATATTAGAATGACACGATG
>JAVFBZ010025677.1:0-11304 GCA_032466195.1 Katharina tunicata
TTTGTATAATAGATATTATTAGAATGTATGAATATTTCTGATAAAACCAAATAGTATAATGCGATAAGTAGAGTGAACATATTTTTGTAATCGAACTTCTTTGACAGATGATGGTTTTGATTTCCCCGAGCATGTAAAATTTCACACAACTTTTGAGTCTCAAATAATTCCCAGAATTCCTCGCAACTAAAAAGATAAGGGGCTGAAATGTGACGCAACTGTTTCTTATTGGTCTACAATGCCGTGGACACTACTATTTAATAGACTTCTGGTCAAATGTATAACTTTATTCTGTACATTTGTAGAGGTTCTGTTTTGCTCGGGTTAAAGTTTGAGTAATTTGCATTATTTTTATATAAATACATACAAAAATTCAAAAATAATTCATGGCATAAACCGTCCACCATACATTTTACTTACAGTAGTTTAATTTTGACGACTTTCAATAACTTGTTTTAGAGACATTTAGAAGTTAAAGGTCATAAACAAGATAAGACATTTGGCTATGACTTAGTTTTTTTGTTTATTCCCCTTTATGACGCCCGCCTCACGTAAAGTCTAATTCAATTTGATTGAGCTAGTTCAGGGCATAAAGCCCCATATAGTCGTGCCAATGAGTTGTGGTTACAAGGAGACTACAAAACTAAATGAAAAGTCAATATACTTGAAGACACCGACGGTCTCCTCTAAACACGAAGATGGCGAGCCTAACGATTATTTTGAACTTGTACAACAGGTCGTATTTTTTTCAAAATCGGGCATGTTTATGTTGACTGTTTTCACAACTGAACGTGGCATTTAGAGATACCAATCACTGCCATAAACAATTCTGTTTCACTTCAAATATCTGTGCTACTCAAACACAAACACAAAATCAATCAAGTCATATGAGAGAAACAGGCCTGCAAGCAAATAAATACAAATCGAGTCACGGTTATATTGATTATTTACATTTCTCTATCTATCTTCATTAATTTAACATGAAAATATGTTAAAGATACATGTCGTGCTATACGAAACCAGTTAAGCATTTTCATTTTTTGGGATAACTCTCTCTGATACTGAACAGATTTTATTTCAGAAATGTTTTCATGCTGAGACCCTTGCGGGAATCGAACCCACGACCCTTAAAGTCAGGCACCGAATGACCAGTAGTAAATGGCGGCCACCTAACCCACTCAGCCAGTCGACCTTTCACTATTTCAAGCATTATTGCCAATCACTGCCGTAAGCAATTCTGTTTCACTTCAAATATCTGTGCTACTCGTCAAACACAAAATCAATCAAGTCATATGAAATAAACAGGCCTGCGTGCATCGTTAAACAGCAAGCAAATAAATACACATACGAAACCAATTTAGTATTTTCGTTTTTTAACACTCTCTGATACTGAACAGATTTTAGTTCAGAAAATTTTGCAGGCTGAGACCCTTGTGGGAATCGAACCCTCGACCCTGAAAGTCAGGCACCGAATCGCCAGTAGTAAATGGCGGCCACCTAACCCACTCAGCCAGTCGACCTTTCACTATTACAAGCATTATTGTCCAAGATACTGTTTATTGTGGCTATTAACACTGTTAAAAACATAATAAAAATGCTTAAAAAGTCTTTCTAGATTTTAGTACTGGTAAGGATCATGAAAATTATCATGCCAAAACTATCTTTAAACATTAAGTAAGGAATTTCAGGAAATATAAGTTCATGTCTTGTTATACGAGATCAATTTATACTGTTAATTTTGGTTAATGTAATAATAGTTTACTCTGTAACTTGGAGAAAAAAAACCTGCTATTAGTTTACGGGTTAGTTGATGTTAGTGCAACTGCTCTGTAAACTGTGTTGGTTTGTGGGAAAGATTCTACCTGGAGTGTCATATGCTCGATACTACATCCGGTTTTCAGTCTATAACCTTCCGCGATTTGAGTCAGGTATACTTTATCAGCTACTGTACAGGTGGTTACAATAAGGGTATGTTCTAGTGAACTAGAATTTAACAGCGGTAGATATTTTTTAAAAGCTTTTTCATGAAAAAATATGTACCTTTCCAAAGAGGGATGAATTTCATTTCGATTTTGAGTGTTCGTCTAGCTTACACTGATCTTGGAGAAAAGGTACATAAATGTGTATAGTCACAATAAAAAACAGTTTGTATTTACTTAACCAGCTTATGGCTACAAATAACATCAGTAAGCCCGGACAGTTCTGAATTTATTCATAGCTGTCAGATAGTAGAGAGTCTTCCTCTACATATATACCTACATGGTGAACAGTAATAGGCTTATCTCGTTTTTTTTTACTATTGTGCTTTGTTATTCTCAATGTTATTGATAGAAAAATCAACTTGGTTCAAAATAATCCCTTTGAACCAATTTGTCAGCAAACACATTAACATCTGCGTTGCAATCCTTAATGTAAAAATTACCCTTAATGTAAAATTGTTTACATTACCGGTTGAACGTTAACCCTTAATGTAAAAATGTTTATATTAAGGTTTGCAGAGGACTGCACGAGCTAACCCTTAATGTAAACACTATTTTGTTTACATTAAGTGTTATAATTGCGCATATCGCCTCTTATTGTAAACAATTTTTTTTTTATATTGCAAACCAAAGATGTTGCCTGTACTATAATAACCCCATTTGACCATCAAATTCGTGGGGCATTTTGCGATCCCATTGTTGGTGAGCAAACAGATAAAATATAACCTCTTATTTTACCAATAGTATATAATCTATTTCTCCTTGACGGTGGCGGCGGCGGTGGTGGTGTTGGTAGAGGCGGTGATGGCGGTGGCAGCCCCTGTGGGTGGCTGTTTTCGGCAGAGGCGGCGTTGGTGGTGGCGGCTGCAGCGGTGGTAACGAAGGCGGTGGCTGTAGTGCTTGTGGTGATGGTGGTAGTGGGGACTGGCGGCGGTGGTGGTGGTGGTGGTAAGGAGTTCTGGTGGTGGTGGTGGGGGTGGCTGTAGCGTTAGAGGTGGTGATGGTGGGGGTGGTTGTGGGGTGGAGACGGTGGTTGTCGTGGCAGTGCGGTTGATTTCCTTCACCCATTGTGCTGGTAGCAGTCATATGGATGAAATAACTTTAAGTACGGCGTAAAACCTCTATCATCAATCGTCATTTTTGTCGTCACAGTAAATGGCGTTATGTTTGTCTTGTTTGTGGACACTTCCGCTAGCTGAGGAGATAGCGGGGTGGATTTTTTTTTGACGCAGTTTCTTCGTTTTTTTTTACACCAAACGTGTAAATTCGTCATATAAGAGTACGACGTTAAACACCTATCAAACAAATAAATTTAATAAACCCATATGCATGAAAGTACCGTCGGCACACCACGAATAGTCATAAATATAAATAACATGAACTTTTTGAGCCTCTAACAACTTACTGAAAATGTATTTCATTTTTATTTGATATTTACAGGAGATATGAAGTTACCCTTGCTACTCATAACCGCTAATATGTATTATAATTAGATAGTAAACACAACATATTATTAGCAGTCCTTATGTACTAAGTGTTCAAAAATAATTTCACATTATTTTATTGCTTTATTCTAAGTTCAACATTAAGAAGTATCTCCTGCACTTCAAATAGAAAAGGCCGGACAGGACTAGGCTTCGAGTACTCAATGGCTTACCGAAGGAGCTTGCATTAGTTAACGCCAGACTTTTGTTTGTTGTATAGAGAGTGTATACCTCAGAGCCAGCAGTAAACCCAATATTCTACCAAATGAAGATGAAGGCAGCTATAGATATGCCAATTAAATCACGTGCTAGTCCAGACATTTATCAAGTCGGTTTTATGTCTTATTTCGTGCACAAGTATTATAATATGCATCAATACTTATTTAATGATATAGAAAACATAAATTATATTATAAATATTATTGTTTTAATAGCATAACCAAATAATTAATTATAGCATAAAATAAGATATAAAACAGTCCAACGAATTGTAATTGGGACAGGGGATAATTCAAGAACTATCAACTAGCTTTACGAAAATAACTTGATACGCAGCTGAGTTGAACATATCTTCTTTGGACTTCTTGGGAAGAAATATATAGCTCGATTTATTAATTTAATTGCTTTGCCTGTCTCACTGAAGGAGTTTATGTTACGAGGATTCTTCGTGTGTTACATGAAACGCTAGAAATGTACAGTCGTCATGTGAGTGAAATGTCATTGAGTACGACTTTAAACGCTAACGAACGAAATAAATTATCAATTTGTGTCACATTGCTGAAGTTGTTATATATACCAAGTAAATGCTTCGTATTGATCGTTGCTAAATAAACTGAGGTATCTTCCCTTCCTGTGTGTTACTTGATGAGATACACATTAACTTGCTCTTCTGCTTCCAGTCAATCATTTCGACATTCACTGCAGCTAGCAACCGTAACAGAAGACAAACGTACTGTTAAACCATTGACCATCTAATAGCCAGGCATTGGGAACGTCAATTAGATGTTGGTTGTTTGTCGATATGCCTGCAAGACCGCCTACCAGAAAGCACAACGCTTGCAAATGTTACCGTTCAGGCGAAAAAAAAAATAAACAAACTTTAAAATGGCTGTGGATGATTTGTGTGAAAACGTTACACAGAAAGTTTGCCAATTGTTTTGCATATAATACCTATGTTTGCCCAGATGTCGTTTTTTGGTAAGCTCACATTGTGCTAGATGGTTTATTTAGCATAGATTGAAGTTTGAAATCGATATGAAATGCATAGTAAATGTACAGTGAAACTGGGTCAATGGACACCTCAGTATAACGAAATCTTGTAACTTTGTCCTCTTTCTATATTTTCTTTGTTACTTTTTTTTGGAAAATCATATTATTAAGGTGGCTTATCAGGCAAAAGATTTATTATTTTCATTTACAATCGTTTTTTTAATTTCTACTTAATCAGATATATTTTCGCCTAAGTATATATCATTTCGACTTTTGTAGAAATTTTATAACTAAGAAATATTTTTAATTCAGTAGAAATTATTTCTACTGAGGTGAAATATTTTAACTCGAGTTGAAACTATATCTAGAGTTGAAGATATTTTGACTCGAGTTGAAATGATATCAACTTAAGTAGTAATATTTGAAGTTGAGTAGAAACTATATCTACCGAGGTAAAAATATTTCGACTATTTATATAAAAAATATATACTAGTATATGAAAAAAATAAATCGTGTCACTTATAAGCCACAGTACATTAGTGCATATTAACCGACTGCGTGTCAGTTTACACATGTTCACTGTATGACTAGTTGTGTTCAACCGTTTATCCTGAATCATGAAGAAATGCGAAGGCTGCATTCAGGAAAATAAAGAAGTTTTCCAAAGTTCCCTGTTAAATTTGTACTTCCCGGATCAAACAGGTAATGCGCTTTGCCACTCGGTTAACAAGACTAACACCGAATTTGTGTTCTGTGACATTGTAAGGCTCTATATTTGCTAAATTATTTTCACAGCTGTCTGATTAAGCTGATAATCATTGTCATCAAATTAGTTTATTGATATGTAGCCTATACTCAATCGTCGTCCACGTTTTGCGACATGTAGGGTCCGCACGCTAGATTAGAGATTGAGTATTGAACTTCATTGTACCCGCAATAAGTCGTTTGTTCCTTTGGACTTAAAGTATATTTGAAGTTTTCCAGTGGCTGCAGAGTTCGTCCACCATACACCAGCAACTCAAAGTCGCCATATGAAACGCTAAGTGAAATAACCTTGAGTACGACGTTAAACATCGATCAGTTGAATACATAAATACATTTTGCGACATTGGTGATATAACATGTAACATCTTTTATAAAAGGTGTTCTTTGTGTGTATCTCAGATCTCCTTACATGTAACATAGCTAAAAGGGAATTCAAAACACTGCCTTACGCTGTTTTTGTGTTGATTATATTTGATAGATGCTACTGATAATCATAGAGAACTTAAACAAGGCGTACGTTAAAACAATATCAAAGTTATTCTCTCTCAGTCAGATTGAATGTAATTGTCAATCTGTAATTGATATCGCGCTGATCTCTTGAACAGCTTCTGTGGACCGGGTTAACGGGTTTAAACACCAGGGTCAGCCCAGAAAACCCTTTCTTAAAACGATTGTTTGTTTGTTCGATTGAGGTTTTAAGCCATGCTTTAGATTTTGCTCTCATATGACGGCGTGTCAGCCTAATGAATGAAGGATACCACCTCCTACCTACTCCACAACACTGACAACAGAAAAGGGTCACACGGCACATGGACTCAAAACAGTACGAGTTTAATAACGATTTAAATATTTTAAAAACTTTTTGAAAGTATGGCCTTCTCGTTAACATTTCACACTACAAACCATGACCCAAGCGAACTTCTACCATTTACGCTCAGATACAATTTGTTTTTAACAAAAGCAACCTGAACTTTTGACATTGATGGCTCCAATTTTAGAAAATCTCAAAACCAGTCTTGACGCAAGATAATCAACAACAATAACTTCTGATCTAATGCTATAAGAAGCTATCCAGTCACACGTATGGTGTTCCAGCAGCTTTATTAAAGTCACATACGCACCCAAATATTGTGTATTTTGGGTTTTCACAGAATCACATGAATTATATATATTTACATCAAAAAGTAAAAGTTAGAGGTATTAGGTGAAGTCTACCCCCAGATTCAATGGTAAACTTAGTTTAAAAGCCGAGTTAAATAAAAATGAAAATTCTGCCAGAATTATTTTTATTGGAAATGTGTCAAATCTGCTGAAATATCTCAGACACACTTAGATGTACCGACGTCACCCCGAGTCAACCGTGTTAGCCACACCCCTTACAAGGTTAAAATGTTGGCTCGTTACAAGCAAAGCCATTCACCGCGGCTAGATCAAAGTCTTTGTGAGCAAATATGGCCAGCCCGCTTTCCGTTAAATTCAAATAACTGCTAGATTTCAACTGGTCCGTACAAGCTTTGTACCCTATGAATAACTTTTATTTTAACGTAACTGTTTAAATTATTGAACAAACATCAAATCTTGTAAAAATCATGGCAAACGGAATTAGTTGAAAACTCCAAGTTTTGGATGCGTATGTGACTTTAAGCTCCACTGAATTGAATAACACTAGGTCTTGTTTAAGCGGCATTTAGAAGCTAGGCACACACATTAATATATTTAATTAGTATATTTATATGTGACGTGTCGGCCTAGACATATACGTAATCTATGTGGCGATGTGTCTATCTGAAATATCAACAACTTAACAGTCACCCATCTCCACACCAGCTAATTTGGAAGCTTTTAGAGACAGCATCCGAGCGTTTTTTTCTTTAACACACCTTTTTGGGTAAATGATAAATTTATTTGCGACTTTTCCATGCATTACTGAACATTGTTACATCATAAATGTAGTTAGTTATTCATTGTCATATAACGTCAAACACTGACATGACTTAATTCTAAAGTAAACCGTCACTATGTCATTCTAATGTTACATCATGCCATTCAACGTAGCCATAACGTCAGTTTCCTTAACAAATTAATAACGTTGTTCTTTTCCAATTAAGTATATTCTATGGAGATGTGTAATCATTGCTTAAAACGGCATTAGCAGTTAAACCAGAACATCGCTTATCAATATACCAAGACGTTGAACATCCAACCTTCACACACACACACAGGCACACGCATGTAACATTCTGACGCATATCGAGTATTAACATCTAACACTGGTCTTTGTGTCCAAGCGCTTATTGTGGCAAGTAGTATATAACACCATGGTCTTATAGCATGTATTGACTGCTAGGGATTGACTATCATTGAGGGGTGTAGAACGCAGATAACTTTTTTATTCGTAATAAAATAACTTATGAAATATGGCAATAGATCATTTGTAGATAAAAAAAATTACTGATATTAAAATACAGCTGTTACATAAAAGAGTAGGAAGATTAAATGTTCGAATAGAATAATCGTCGCGCACCCTCGATGTTCCCGCTAACCGTGACTATATTAGCAGTAGCGTGAACAAAGCAACGACAGCACTATCCGCTGTAGCCTTCGGCACACTTGACACCAAAATCTGTACTTCCGAGCTCCCCCGAAAAACCATCCACGCCTTCGATAGGGCTTCACAACTGGAAATTATAAAAATAAGAATTTCCCTTAGTTTTGTTTATCGATTCACTTTGGTACAAATCCATAGGATCCATTAATATAGATGATAACAGAAAACAGATAATTACTGAAAAGATATAAATGTAAATGTTACTTACGAAGTTAGAAAAACAAATGTAGATTGATTTTGCAATTTAAAAAAGATAGGTTAGACTGAAGGAATTTACCCGATAATCGATCTTATATCATTCCGATTAGATGAGGACAGGTAAATAGACCATATACACACCCATGTAGATAAAATAAATGGAAGCATTTACGTCAATAGATGGTAATTAAACTGGTTACAGAAGTCAAAGTAACCTTTGCTGTGATATTGAGGACTTAAAACACTTTCGCACCTCAGTTTTCTCACATAATTTGTTTAAGTATAACATAAGATATTATGGATGACAAGTTTAGGTATATTTCCTGCGCAACCTTCGGTCTAGTTGCTAAGACCGTTTTCAAACAATGATCATAATCTTGAATCATTCTAAGGTTCTCGACTCCTATATGCCTATAAAAGAAGATGGATATTAAAATACGGAATCTAAATGACCGAAACTTATTCTAAATTGCTTAGCGCTTAATACTAACATAATTGACTTCGGACCTAAAGTTCCATTTCCAAATTTCCAATAATTCTGTTCATTATATTCACAACTTTGTTAACATGTTCGGAAAAAAATAGTTAGATAAAAAACAAAACAGGTTTTTTTAACCCAAGCCATTATTTCCGTATCCACAGTAAAATCATGTAACAAAATATACTCTGCATTACAGTAAATTCAATGTTGAAACGGATTTTGTACCCCATGACCCAATTTGACAACACATGTATATATCTTCTGAATCGTCTCTTAGTGTAGAACAATAAAATGCACAATATTGTTTTCTGAAACTTACAGAAAAAATGTTATGTAATAATCAAATGAAATTGTCTGCTGCCTCTTTTTCAAATTGCTCCTTTTTTTTACACCGTTTATCTAAACTTACTATTTAACATCAACGTATAGTACGTCATATGAACCAAAAATTCAGTTTTTTATGTTAGTCTTAGTTTTCTAGAAATAATGTGTTAAAGTAAAACAATCCAAAATTGAGTCAAAATAGCGATTTTTAAACTTTATATATATTTTTGTATCAATGTTAACTTCATATATATATGTTTTTGAATAAATTTAGAGAAAGACAATGTTGCTTGCCTCCACCGGGATTCGAACTCAGGTCTCTGGCTATATGTATGTTTAAACAAAGAAAACAGATATTTAATATTTGAGTTACTGTTTTTCAGTTCCGTATGTTGAGATGAAGTCTGCAGAAAAGCATTACAGTATAGGTAAAATAATAACCGAGGAGTGGGCATTTCTCCAAGCACGTTTAATGAAGGCAAAGAAAATAGCTAAAATATATTGCTGATCTATTTCACGACACGTTTACCGCTTTCATGCAAAATTCATGGAAGTAATTCAAATTCTTTTTCTCACAATTTCTTAATTGTCTGCAATTATTGCAGTCTGGGTCAGTTTTAATGTTTGTACATATTGTGGAATAAACGGTATTTCTGATAAGCTCGATAATCACCACCAGGTAGCTACCGGTATTTAATTGATTGTCAAAACACCACTGTTTTAAATCAGGTGGAATGTTTATTAGTGTGTGTATTATGCATTCTGTTATCCAGTTTATGCCAACATCATGTATCTCTATTATTGTAACAAGAGGCAGAGATGCCTATGCTATGAATTGAAGTAAAACTTTATCATCAAAATTAACAATCTTTCAATTAAAATATTTATATCTGGTCTTCTCTAGGATAATTATCACTATCTCAACTTTGTTAATTTGCAATAAAATAAATTTTCGGAATTTGAAGGTTAGAGTAACCTTAACTTGTATGCATAAAATATTTAGTTTGTTACACAGTACAGTCTGAAAACTGTATTCTCCTCGAAATTAAGCTCACTGCGTCAACATAGTCTAGCTTCTGTATTAAAGAAAGTTATAACATTGCACTCACGGAACCTATAGACTTTTTTGACTTTTTTTTAAATATACGAGATTTATTTAATTGTGTTATTTAAGTTTTATATAACACCATTTCAGCCTAATATATCGCTGTCATCACATAGCTAGGCCGCGATAAATGTATGAAAATGCCTACAACTCTTACATTTCGGCGGAAGCCTATTTATCGCCGTATGCACAATGTTGTAAATACATAAATTAAATGAAATTCTAAAGCAATTTTTTCTCTTGAATATCGTGAAAATTAATCATATTTCACAACTACTGCATAAAGTTTAATGCTAATTTATTTCACTAAAAATTGAGAAAAGCCTCGTAAGTAGATAAGTGTTATCCATTGTCACCTTGCCCCAGGAACGCCTTGGTTAAGGGTTCCAATCAGAAGCGGTACATTAGGGACCAATAATTTATTCACAGTGTTGAGAGACACCAAGTTTTCAAATACAAGAAACAACCTGTGCAGATTAGGTTTCTTTCAATTGCACCCCTTTTATATTTTAGTGGAACATGTATTTAATGCTATAGCTTGTTTGATTGTGGTTTAACGCTGTACTCAGTGTTATTTCACTCATATGACGATGTGCCAGCCCAAGGCCTAAGTAAACCATCCTAAACCACAATGGTAATAGACGCCGCAAAATCGCCTAAGAGAACCAGGACGCAGAAAGCTCCCACCAACCATCTTCTAAAGTGCTAGAGACAGAGAAATATAAAAAAAAATCATCAAACATACCTTTTCCGGTAGCACGCTTTGCTCTAACAAGGTTCACCTTTCTCAACTCGGCGTTATATTCGTAGCTCTGTTCTTCTCGGATGTAACGCTTTGACAGGCCCATTGACTTGCGAGACAGGTCTTGCTGTTTTTCAGTTTCTCCACTCACTGTATACATCACCACACATAGCACCAGGCACGTATACACGACAGTGATAAGGTTGAAATTCTTGACGTTATAAATTGTGTTTGTTTACCAGATGTTTAACCTAGATGGTTTTCACCGTTTTCTAGAATCTCGAGAATGCTGTGCACTTTGACGCGTTACTGACACAATGGTGAATTAAAGAAGTCTTTTAAAATCGCAAGCTGTTCTGCTTGAAGGATAAAACAATAAATATACATCTATAAATCTGTTCAAAAACTG
>JAVFBZ010025688.1:0-11304 GCA_032466195.1 Katharina tunicata
AAAGCCTTGTTTAGCATCAAAAAGGCCATATTGTTGGTCTGTGCCATACATTGGGGTACATTTGGGTTACATTTGGGCACATTTGGGGTACATTGGGGTAATTAGTCGGACCGCTCTCTAGTGCTAGGCCTCTGTTTTGCAGCGAAATGTTCTACAATGTGATCTGGTTCAAATTCTGCCTTTGTCATTCTTCAAGTGATTATATGTCCCGGAAAAATTCATTCGTCGCAATAAAAAGTAAAGGATGTAGGCCTATACGTAAAACAACAATGGAGTAGGCTAAATAAACTTGTGAATTGGGCTAACGTAACGTCAGACCGCAAATAAAAGCTATCCGTATATAACCTTCGATAAATTTGTAATCTGATTGGCTAAAAATAAGCTGGCGTTGACGATGAGTCGAGACACCGAGAATAATACAAGATATTATGGATTAATATATTTTCGGCAGATGCTAAGAAAACGATAAGATTGCTTGAAAACATCTATAGCATCTTCTCTTTATAAAAATATGTATAGGCCGAAACGTTGCGCCAAAAATACAGAAGTTGTTAATCCATAATAGCTTTTGTTATTCTCATTTTCTTGTGTATAGTATAACATTTCATTGGAATTATATAAAGACTTATCGGTATGCACAAATGGTGTGCCACAAAGTGTAGTTTGGTATATAAGTACACTAATTTTCAATCATTAACATGCTTGCCGTCTATATATTAACATTATTAAAGAAAGACCTGTAAGGTAAAAGTTAGTTAATTTTTTTCCTGAGTCTTATATCGGATTTGAAATGAGCGTCTGTAGAGTATTAGATGCAGAGATTGTACCTTTATTATAGTCTAAATAGCACGTAATCCATACATATAACGATACAGAACAGTACTGAATAAAAACAATTTGTAATTATAAGTTTTGGCACTTTCTGGGTTTAACTTGTCCAAATATAAAGTGACTATCAATTCTGTTTGGTAAAATTGGACTCTCTCAGATATTTTATGTATCAATAATGCCCACCTCGCTCAAACGTAACATTTATAATGTAATTTTATTTGCCAACGACAGTAGCAATATGGCGGCCGAATTGGAAAATGTTTCGCAATTAATAACTCGACTTTTATTCTGAAATTACTTGCACATGTAGAGCGAGTTTTGTCACTTTATAAACGTTTACTTCAAATATAATATTTTTACAAAAACTACACAGAGAATTGGAGAAAATGGGTAATAAGTATTGAATAAGATGGTATAAGTTCCAAATATGTGCTCTGCATCGCCCTGTATATACGATTCGGGAATTACAATGTTTTATCTGGCACAGATCTGTAGCTATATATATACACACTAAATGCTCAACAAATTCGACCCCATTTACCAATTATAATAAATACTACATTTGATGCAAAGGTTAAGAAGTGTAGAAACACACTGTTGATGCTTTAAAGAAGTTCATACTTTAAGCTACAAGAAAATATAAGTTTTAGTTCCAGTCTCACATTAATACTTTCAATAAATGACTTAGAACATGTGTCCATGCTTGGAGGTCGAATTTGTTGAGCATTACGAGTAATATATATATATATATATATATGAAGCTACAAAAATATATATGAAACTATATAGACACAGCAAATGCACACAAATATACTGGAAAAGCTTTGACTTTATTACCAACATATACCTTATATAATGGTCGTATATTATCTTAAAATATAGTGCAAAACTCCTATCAAGCACGAAAATTTTCCAAACGACTTAAGCAATAAAATTAATTTTTTTCGGACAAGCTTCCACTCGGAAATCCTCGAATTTACTGCGCACGTACACCTCGGGGTAATATATACGATCGTTGCCACTTTAGATGGAACTGTTCAATAGACTGTGGGTATAACTGCCAACGTAGACAGTTTCCACGATTTCCATCTATTTAGCCTTCAGAACAACAAAGTATACGTACTCCTACCCTGTAGGCCTATATATATACCTTGCGTAAATGTAGCCTATTTTAAAGCTTCGTTTGTAGCGGTTTCCGTAGAACCAAATATAAGATTTTTAGTTTTAGGCATATTCATACACATATCACGACCGAGCTTAAGTGATGCCACCAAAATAACGTAATCGCGCGAGGATTAGCAGATTGGACATGCTTAATTTGAACAGCAATTTCTGGTTTCATGCCTTTTATATACTTCCTTAATTGTCTGCTATCATAAAATAGGCTCGTACCTTTCTCGAGATTGAGAAGAATATACCGAATTTGTTTAAACCGTTCCATTTATTCACTTCGGTGACGGACCTTGTATAATGACTAGGCATTTTGAATATGTAGCTATGAACGTCATAGCGAGGCTGCTGACGCTTGACTTGATTAATCGACCTATGAATAAATTTAACTCTTTCACGTGACTTGATTCTCTTGTTGCATTGGTCATTTCCACCTTATATTCTATATACTAAATAGTTATATTTTATTTCATTTTCTCTGCTGTTACCTGTCCTATGTCGATTTTTATTGGCGTGAAATGCACATGATGTCCTCTAGGATACGTTTATCTGCATGCGATACAAGTATAGCCTGCAGCGGTAAAATATAGACCTATACCGCTAAAGGACTAAAGCCGATACTCGAAGGGGACTGATCGATAGGTGATGTTGAACTAGAATGAAGAATACTGGTCAGCACTTATGTAATGACAAGCCATTCGTGTTGTTGTCTTTGTGCTATTTCTGAGAAAATGCGTTGGCGAATGAATCGTTTTAAATCGTTTTAACTACCAACGTTTTAAAATTAAACTGAAAAAAAAAGAAGTAACGGGGCTGAGTCAAGTCTGTAAAAAAAAAGAAAATCGTGAAGCACGATATGGACAGTCAATACCTAGAGTCAAATACTTGACAGAAGGGAGAATGATTTGTTTCTTTATTTATTTTCGTCTGCTACTTGAGTTGTTTCTTGGGCTGTAAGGAGAGACAACTCTGGTGAAGATAGACCAGTTTGTATAGGTCATTGCTTTTGGTAACAGGCTGATAGACGCCGCTGTTGGATTTTTCCATTCAGCCAATTAAAGTGAAGCATGCAGGTAACCAATAACCAATTACCAGTAACCGATAAGAGATTGCATTAAAATAACTATCACAATACTATAATAAGTATTCATTTGGAATATTTAAGTTGATTATCACAATAATTAATATTATTGAATTTTTACGACATTTTAACGATGTAATGTTAAAGTGTGGGAGCAAGGAATCTTCTAAAGTTGGACGATGTGGCAACTCACTGAAAATTTTAATATTTTAGGTCTTGTCAATGGGAACCAGAATCTTTACAACTTGCTCAATGGTGCTTACTGTAAACTATAACTGCTTTGCACTATATTTATAGCAGCTGAATAGGTTCACCCAAACTGTATACTACATGTGGCAACATGGGTATCCGCAAAATACAAATCTGTACTGTATATATAGCAACACGAGTATCCTCAAAATAAAATGTGAATCTACAAAATATTAGGAATTGTATTTTTTTAATACGATGAAGAGAAAGAAAAATTTGCATCCCTATAGGCTACATGGGGAATCTAAAAACTTTGCTTGACATGTCCGTGGGGTTTATTCCAAGAGGCAACGCACCCTGCACAATTTGGTCGGCTGATCCTTTATCTTCTTTCAATTTGTTTTCATGCATTGTTTTGATTGTGTTCAACTGTTTCTGCAGCAGTAACAGTTTCTAAAATGAATCATAAATGTGTTGCTGTAAATGATATATATATAGTTATTCCAGACTGAGGAAAATCGATAATAGGTTTAATGGTAAAGCCCTCGGGTCAATCAGATACAGTGACATTAAAGTGGTTTGGCTTTAATGATAAATAAAAAATGCATGAGAGAAAAAAGTCCCCTTGTTTTGTTAATAAATAAATGTTGGGTTTGAAGCTAAGTTAATGTAGGCCTATTGTGATATAAATCATAAATCATTTTGTTAACGATCTTTAAAACTCACATTTGTCAAAACCCTTGAATACATGAATCAGGATTCTCGCATTATATCAACGTCATCAGCAGCATTTGACATAAAACTGATTTAAAACTGCTATTTGGGCGCATTTGCATCGTTTAACACTTTATTATAATATCCTGTTATTTTCCGACCGTGGCCCTTAGTCGGCCTTACATTCCTAAATTTTACGATGGTAAACGACATTTAGCCGACGGAAAAGCCTGCATTGGATATATATCGGCGGAACGTAGACAAATTTGCCGACGGTATAGCAACTTCTCGGGGATATCGAGATTTCCGGTAGGTATGCGTATATAATCGCATCGCCGTTATCCGCTATACGGACTGTTCCGAGTGCGTCGACCATAGACCAACGTCAAATGTAAGTCGCCGGAACGTCTAAAATTTTGCCGACGGTAGCCGATCATCCCCAACCATAAACTTCGTGCTGGCTGGGTTTTAACGGCAATTTCTGGTTTCATGTCCTTCTATACCTCCTTAATTGTCTGCTATAATAAAATAGGCTCGTACCTTTCTCGAGATTGAGAAGAATATACCGCACTTGTATAAAACTGTCCATTGATCGGTGACGAACCTTGTATATAGGCATTTTGAATATAGCTATATGAACGTCATAGCGAGGTTGCCGACGCTTGACCTGATTAATCGACCTCATACTAAAATAGACTCGTACCTTTCTCCAGATTGAGAACAATACTAGCACTAATGTAATGACAGGCCATCCTTAAAGTATAACATACGCACTCAAAAGTTCAAAATTTTGCCCTATAACAGAATCTCATGAAAAATTTATATTTTTCTCAAGAAGTACAAGTTAGAGGCTTTCCAATCATTCCATAAACATCAAATTTGTACGTTAAAGGAGAGTTTTATAATAACTAAAAAACTAAAAACTGAATTTTCTATCAGAATATTATTATGTGGATGTGTCAATCAGCTGTCATAACTGAGCCACCCTATAAGATGTACCGACGCTACACAAAGTCAAACGTTAATTAGCCCCGCCCCCATCGACTATTCAAAATCTTAACTCATTCGATCCATATAAGGTTATGAACCCGGCGAGATCAAAAGCTTTATGGCCGGCCTTCCTTACGCTAAATTCGAATTATTGCATGATTTCTCCTGGCTATTACTATTCACTAGCCTTGAGCCAACTTAACAATTTTCATTTAAAAGTAATTGTTTTAGTTTGTGCACAAACGTTAAAGTTGGTTAAAATCAAGGCAATCAGAAATTGTTGTAAAACCCTAATTTGTAGTGCTTATGTTACTTTACTTGTTGTTTTTGAAATAATGTTTCCGCAAAAAAAATGCGCTGGCGAATAAATCTTTAATTTTACTACCAAATTACTTAAAATTAAACACAGAAAAAACAAAAGTTATTAAAAGGCCGAATCAATCTTAAGTTTGTACAAGGGAGAGAAAAAATAGATAAAATCGTGAAGCTGTACCATCTAATGATATGTTAACTGACTCGCTACAAAAAGCAGAGATGGATAACTCTTTCTAGGCGAACAAAAATTAGATGGCCAGTCAATACCTTAGAGTCAAAGACTCGACGATAGAAGACTGATTTGATTCTCTACTTTAGAATGTAGTCGACCTATGAACAAATTTAAACTCTTTCACGTGACTTGATTCTCTTAAAGTGTTGCATTGGTCATTTCTACCTAATATTCTAGATGCTAAATAGTTCTATTTTATTTCTTCATTTTCTTGGCTGTTACCTGCCAAATGTCGATTTTTATTGGCGCGGAATGCACCTGATGTCTTCTAGGATACGTTTATATCTGCATTCGATACAAGAAGCGTTAAAATATAGGCCTACCGCTAAAGGACTATTTAAAGCCGATAATCGGAGGGGACTGATCGATTAAGGTACTGATCGATAGGCGATGTTGAACTAGAATGAAGAATACCGGTCAACACTAATGCAATGACAAGCCATTCTTGTTGTTGTCGTAGTGCTGTTTCTGCAAGAAATTGCGTTGGCGAATGAATCGTCTAAAATAGTCTTAACTACCAACGTATTTAAAATTAAACTGAGAAAAAAAGTTGTCAAGGGGCCGATCGAGCCTAGATAAAATCCTGAAGCACGTCTAGGTGAACAACAAGATATGGCCAGCCATTACCTTAGAGTCAAATACTAGACGGTTGGGAGAGTGATTTGTTTCTTTATTTATTTTGGTCTGCTACTTGAGTTGTTTCTTGGGCTGTAAGGAGAGACAACTCTGGTGAAAATTGGTCAGTATATAGGTCATTCCTTTTGGTCACAGGCTGATAGACGCCGCTGTAGGATTTTTGCCTTACAGCCAATCAAAGTGAAGCAGGTAACCAATCAGATTTCAGGATTACGCGTCCATCACAAATCGCCTGTCGTCAAGCGGGGATCAGCAACTTGATAAATACCCAGCAAGGAGTTTAGTCGAACAAACTAACTGAGAAATTTTGATTGCTTCGTCTCTTCGAAAAGGAGAAAAAGTAAGTATTTCAGCTATTAGTAGATATTATGTGTTCATGGTTATAATCAGAGTGGCTTTGCAATAATTAGTTCAGAATATTACCGGTACAACGTGAGTCTGACATGTGCTCGACGCGTGAGGCTGGCGCGAGCTATCGTCCCCGTTTTTACAATGTTCCCAGAGAAAAATCTTCCCTGTCGGCAAGGTTGAATTTCTTTCGGCAGCTTGAAATAGCAAGAAAATAATACAAAAATATAATTTTATTATGATTATTAATTAGCGACTGTTTATCCAGTATCATGACTAATTGGGCTGTTT
This sequence comes from Katharina tunicata, assembly GCA_032466195.1. Taxonomy (NCBI): domain Eukaryota; kingdom Metazoa; phylum Mollusca; class Polyplacophora; order Chitonida; family Mopaliidae; genus Katharina; species Katharina tunicata. Next base: position 6,798 of record JAVFBZ010025688.1, read on the forward strand.
GTAAATCCTTTCAAACTTTAAGTTACTATCTCTCCATGGTTGGGACAAACTTACCTGTCACTCTGGGTGGGTGGGTGGGTGGTCGGGTGGGAGCCTCCTGTGCCCTTATGCTTTCAGAGCTAAGGTAAAAGGGGCATAGGATGCCGATTTGTTCTGGTGTCCTGTTTTGTTTTGTTAATGTTATGTAAATGTTGTGTCCTGCCTTGCATGTTGCCGGCGTCGTTTTCTTCACTTTTTGGGCTGGCACACCGTCATATAAGTGAAATAACCTTGAGTACGGCATAAAACCCCAATCAAACAAACCTGTCACTCTAGATGCAGTGTTGCTTCCCTAGTCTCTGCTTTGTGTTTACCTGTATATTTGTACATGGCACGTAACCAGGAGAGGGTTTGAATGTAGATCATAGGGAGGTTCTGTGGCAGGAGCATAGCTAAATTTTGTGCGGCATATAATAGCTAATGAATTTCAAAATGGCAGCATTGTTTTGAACTATTTGAAGAACCACAATTTCCGGTCTGACGATTTACCCAAAGATACCCAAAGATAGATGAAATGTACCCAAAGATACCCCAAAACAGGTTAAAAATACTGAAATTTATATATATACTGTACGTTCTAAAGATAATAAAACCCATGCCCCTTATGTCAAATTTTCAATTCCAGCAACAAACATCTTGCGGTTATAAACGTATTTGTTGAAGTAGTGTACCTTATCAATTATCAAGTGTTTAACTAAATATTTGGGCTCAGAAAAATTTAATTAATGTTGTGTGGTATGGTATATATTTGGATACATTTCACCAATATTTGGGTATCATTGGGTATTTTTGGATATTTCCAATTGAAACTAGTTGTTTCAGAAGTGTCTATGATCAATTATCAATTGCTTTAATAGGTATACACATAATACGTCATTAACGTTGTACGGTGTATATTTGGGTACATTTCACCTATATTTGGGTATCTTTGGGTAGAAATCATCGGACCCACAATTTCCATGACTGGAAACCGGGAACTCTTACCGTTGGTATATTAAGCACCCCACAGCCAATCTGGACTAATTGTACAATTACACACTTAGTGTTCGGTTTATGGTTATGGTTACGTTTAGTTTTAGGGATTGCCATATGTTTGAGTTTTATCAGCCTCGGATAATTCGAGAACTAAGGCACCTGGTCAACAGGTTTCCTTCAACCATTGGCCTGGCACACCTAATGGTTGAAGTTGAAAATGTAGGTGATTGTGGTGGATAGAAAAAAAACGAAGTCAATGCTATCTTAAGTATCCTTAAATTTCATTTAGTTGTACATAGGTATGATAGAAAAATTAATTTCTTGTTCACAGCATTTCAAGATGTCGAGCAGCAAGGCAGTAATCAAGAATGCCGATATGGCTGATGACATGCAGCAAGATGCAGTGGACTGCGCCACCCAGGCCATGGAAAAATACAACATCGAAAAGGACATTGCTGCGTTCATCAAGAAAGAGTTTGACAAAAAGTACAACCCCACATGGCATTGTATCGTTGGACGAAATTTCGGCAGCTATGTGACACATGAAACCAAGCATTTCATTTATTTTTATATGGGACAGGTTGCGGTCTTACTTTTCAAGTCTGGATAAAGAGACAAAAACAAGATTTCTCGAAAGTGCAAGGAAAAACATTGTTTTAGACACTTTGCATGATGGATTCTGACAGAACTTTAGATCATTAACATTTTTATAACTTGCCTCCGCTGGAATCGGGTTGTGATCATGAACCTTTCTCTTCAGAGCTTAGACATGTTGCAGCTGTGCCTTTTTCAGTGTATTGAAACAGGTCTGTCAGAGATATTGAAATGACTGAGAAATAATTCATTTGTTATAAGGTTTATCTTTCAAAATGTTTTGTTATTTATTATATTGGGTATTTTATTTTGTACATTTTAGAGTTGGTCTCTAACAGTTTCTCTCATAAAATGCAATACATACAGGTCTTTTACCACTCGGTTTTTGTTTTATGATTTATGATTTATGGAATTTTTTATGAAGTTCAGCAGATTGAAATATGATGTGTGCAAGGTTATGTTTGATTGATTGGTAACCTGTTTGTTTAATGCCACATTCAGTGTTATTTCAGCTATTGTGGTGTGAAGGGCACAAGTTAGCTGATTGGTTGTTGAGGCTCGGTATGGTGTCCTGTAATTCTCTCCACCTCGCACAATCCTATGTAAACCAGGAGTCACGTAGTAGATCATTAGGTCAAGCAGACGCTCACTGTTGACTAGTGAAGTGAACCATATTGGGGACAACTTAACAATTGTCCTGCTAACGAGTGTCGGAGCATTGATAAATCCTTCTTTGCTAAAAATTCACCTCCTGTTTGTTTGATTGGTGTTTCACGTGGTACTAAAGGGTATTTCACCTATATGACGACCTACTAATCTTTATAATTTGCGTTGCTGGTGCAGTATGGTAGAAAACCGGGAAGAAACGTAAAAACAACCCCCGCAGCCACCGGAAAACTTCCCTTATATACCCAAGGTCCAGAGGGGGGCGGGGGGGGTCGAACCTATTCCGGGTACAGTGACTGGGGTTATGTAGTCCAACGCTCAACCACAGAGCCACGGCGCGGCCCCTCCCCTCCTGGAATCCATAATAGTGCAATTAAATGGAAAAGGGCTGCGTCTTCTTTCATATCTCCCCATGGTTGACCGTTATCCGGTCTGATCTCAGTCAAATAACTAGGCACAAATCAAATCCTCTTCTCTTAGAGGCTTTTAGAATTCGAGTGTTGAGAAGGGTCTTAGCAACTAGACTGATACAAACGTGACTAAGGTGGTTTTTCAACTTTTGTGTATATTGATAAGCATTATTTCGGCCCAGATACTAAGAACGTTTTCAAATGCTACTTTAACAAGATAGACTGATATGTTGCGTCGGCAATTAATATACCAGAAGGTGTCTTCTATAATGTCTTGTTATTCTAAATCAAGTAATGCATACATTCTCTGAAACACAACTATCTGCCCTGGTGGCTGGTGCTCTGATCTGGCATTGTAACTATCAGTACAGGAATGTATCAATAAGAGTAATTAACAGCTGATTAACCATTGATTACAAAGTACGTTGTAGTTGTTCTTTAACTAGAATAAAGGGAAGGAAGGAAACGTAATTCCCAAGAAGCAGCCGATAATCCAGAAATAAAGCCTTTGGTTGGACGATACTACATTCTCTACATTTGTAATGTCCCCTCCTTACGTAGCAGCTTATTGCCAACATTCCCAGCAGTTCTGCAACAATCGGTGGAAAAACGCAAAACAGGAGGTTTGGCAGATTTTTTACCACGGCCATTTTGAATAGCTATTACAGATATCCCGGAAGCCACTGCACTTGCACAAGTCTGACGTAAAAGACAAGTTACAAGTTTAACTTGTACTTCTTGAGAAAAATATCAAGTCAAATGAAAAATTGATGTTTTTCATGTGATTCCGTGATAGTGCAAAATTCAGAACTTTTGAGTGCGTATGTTACTTTAATGTATTTATAATTGCATAAGGCAACTCTTTTTGTGGATGTTTTTTCGGTTCCACAGAATGGTTCCATTAATTCCATCTTAATATGTTTTATCAATACAGTCTTAATTAACTGTATCAAAGACCAGCAACCTATTGACATTAATTTAAAGCTTCCCCACTTTCCTTATGCTTCTTGTCAAAGACCTGCTCTCTGGCATCACTGCCGACCTCACATTAGAACATATTAGACAAGTTCTGAAACGCCACACCTATTGATAATCATTTATGCCAAATTGAAAAAATAAATATATCGTTATCATGATAGCATAAACATTAGTTCGATCCGGGGGCATCATGAAGCACATGTGTTGTGGTGTCACGGTCAACATCCTGTGTTAAAGGGTAAGGTCTTCTTCACCCTTTAGGCGAGCACTGTCTGCGTAATGTTAGTAAAACCACCTAAGGTGCAGCTTTAAACCCACATCAATTAGATTGGTAGTCCATATTTTGACAAATTGTTTTATGCTGTTCTAAAGACAATGTAAAGCTTGTGTGCGCGGATACTCATTTGACTTGTACCTTGGCGAAAATAAAGCACCAGAGTACTCTTTAAAACTTCACAGTGCTTGTAATGAGGGGGGTTACCAGTCCAGCATCGAGTTTATGGTGATTACATTGAACCAGGATAACACATACCCAGAGAACTGGGTTTAATGCACCATGAAAATAGGAACAACCTTCCATCATATATAAGAGGCATAGAATGGAGGTTGTGACATGACATAAATCTATAAATTGTCCAATCCCTGAACCAGTGCCGGATAAACCTATAGGTTTAGCGAGCGTAAGTCTAGGGCCTCAAAATATGAAGCGGCTCTGACCAAGATGTATAATATTGTCATGGACCTTTCTTACAAAGGTGTGGTTGGGTGGGAGCTTCCTGTGCCCTGGTGCTCTCTGAGCTAAGCGGCATCAGGAGACCGATTTGTTGTATCCTGTTTAAGCCTTG
>JAVFBZ010025709.1:0-11303 GCA_032466195.1 Katharina tunicata
TTTGCTGTTGGAAAGATAATGTTCCTCCAGTGCTAAGTATGACAGCAAGAATATTATCTGGAAACATACTGCCCTTAACCAGAGGGCTCCTGCGCTGGATAATGAAAGACGTGTCAATGTAAGCTGATGACGCCATCATGTATGAGATTGCCCTAGCTGTTGAAGTGAGCAAATCAAAACGGAGTGATAATACGGCTGGGTCCTTGACATCTAGTTCACCCAACTTGCTGAGTAAGTTCCTGATGGCAATCAAAAACCAAACCAAATGAGAGGAGATCTCAACGTGTCTTGCAACGTCCTCTAAGACAATTTCCTATCTCCTTGTCTGGTGGGGAAGACTAAAGTACGCAGGCACAACGGAGTGAGACCGGCAACCCGACACTGGAACATGCAGTGGTACCGGGTTATTGAGAGAGACGGTAGCTGCAGAAACCGGTTAAATCAAACAAATTCAGCTATCGAATTAACTACTGACAACAATGCTGCAACTGCGACAAAACATTAACATCAGACAGCCAACCAGGAACCGGAAGTGATGAATGAGACTGGAAACCCTGGATCAAGCCAACAGCAGGTACACTAAACGGTCTGTGGAGACGCACTTCCAGAACAGGCTTGATAAAAGTACCGGAATCCAAACCGGAAATGGATGAAGACACCGGAACAGGAACCCTACCGAGACCGTAAGTGACAGGAACACCCCGAACCGGAAATAGAGGGCTAACTGGAACCGGCAAAACAGAAAACAGAACCAGAAACCGAGGGCTTAACGTTGCAAGAGAGTCCGGAAGGTGACCCGAACCCGGCAAACAAACCCCACGGGACGTCAACGCCAAAACAGAAGGTCTAATATGTTGCAGACCGGAAGTGCCAACAGTCTAAACCGGAAATGGAAACATGATCGGACCAAAACAGGAAGAGGCAGGAAGTTGAGGAAGTGGTCAAACATGTCGTACACCGGAAGTGCCAACAGCGAGAAGAGGCAGGAAGTTGATGAAGTTGAGGGGCCACCAACTGGCCGGAAATGGAAGGCTGAACCGACGACACCTGCGTACGGAAATCACGGGGAACTGAACCTCCTGACTCCCTAGCCCCACAGGAGACGGAAACGGATGTCCGCTAGTTGATCCATTTTCTGTCTACCTAACACAGCAGGCGACGACACAGGGAAGTTTGGTGTTGTGTTGTCTTGGAGACATCAGACACTAATTTAAGTGGTCAAACATGTCGTACACTGGAAGTGCCAACAGCGAGAAGAGGCAGGAAGTTGATGAAGTTGAGGGACCACCAACTGGCCAGAAATGGAAGGCTGAACCGACGACACCTGCGTACGGAAATCACGGGGAACTGAACCTCCTGACTCCCTAGCCCCACAGGAGACGGAAACGGATGTCCGCTAGTTGATCCACTTTCTGTCTACCTAACACAGCAGGCGACGACACAGGGAAGTTGTTTGGTGTTGTGATGTGTTGGAGACATCAGACACTAATTTACATCTTTCACTCTTGGAGCTGAAGAAATGATAGGATTTGCGCATGTTCGCGCTGTCCGATCTCATGAGTCGGTGATGGCCCAAAGGAGGGTTAACGTTTGAATTCTTTAGTACCGTACAGCAATAATAATAAGTGCATTAGTCAGTGGAAGTAAGTTTATTGTGTAAGAAACATTATGTTTACAAGGTTATTTCACATTTATAAACACTTTGAAATATAAGAGGGGAAAGTGAGTTAAGCAAGTTAATCAGTATAGTCATGATACTGGTTATTATAAGTCAAACAGAAAATTTTTAAAATGCTGAGTTAGTTTCCATGCCAAAAAAAAGGACTTTTGGAAAAAAATTATTCTCTATATATTTATTCTCTCCTTTTTTATCTGCTCTTTTCTTTTATTTATACATTTTTTTTCTTCACTTCTTTCTAAACTAGCCAGGGAAAGAAAGGAAGGCAGCAAGGCAGGTGACAGATTTAGGCCTATTAACGTAATGAAAGGTCATCTATCAGAAAGAGCTCAAGATACTCATTCAATAATTGATTAGTTATCCCCACACAAAACCATCTCGGCAGCCATTTAAGACTGGTCTAATAGAAGGTAACCACCATCCGCAGGCCTCGCTCTCATTAATACCACAAACATTACAGTCACTGACACGAATTTAAAAGAACTAAAACCAGTCCTGGTTTAATGGCGATTCCTGATTGGTGGGTTCAAACGCCGCAAGCCTTATATACAGACAAATAAATGGGAACACAGCTTTTTGTATATATATATATTTTTGTATAAATGTAGAGAAAGAAAATTTTGCTTGCCTCCACCGGGATTCGAACTCGGGTCTCTGGCCATCAGGGCCAACGCTCTAACCAGTGTATATCAGTGTAAACAAAAAAAAAAAAGCCAAAAAGTTTTTTTTATCCAGAATTCAGTATAATATTCAACAAATTTCATAACAATTCTTGTTAAAATATAAAGTTATTGTCAGCAATTATTAAGTAATTGATAGGAGTTTAACGCCGTGCTCAATAGTAGTTCATTTACTTGACGACGGTGTATTCCGACAGTAGGCTGCGATATTATCACAACCAAATAATGTGAAATCTCTTCCATTATTAACAGTAGATCCATTTAGCTTTGTTAGAAAGATAATGCACCTCGAGTGCGCTTAAGCCAGTTAACTATTCAAAGAGCTTAGTAACACAATCAAATATGATAACAAGTCATTGATGTTTACATATTTTCTCAAAGATCCTTCACTCGAAATACCCTTTTGCAATGCCAGTGTTAGAAGGGACCAAAAACAAAACTTTGTGTAAAAGACTTCTATGATCTACCAATTGTGCTCACGGAAAAGGAAAGTACACTCACTATCATAAAAAAAAGCTACAAGATACAAGAAACTGCACGAAACCCTTAGACTACAAATAACTAGACTTTTAACTGGTCAACCAGTGGAACTCACAGCCCCTCACTGGGGGAAATAACCATAACTTTGGGTGAAAATGCTGACCTTAATTAACAGATAACAGAAATCAACAGATGTTTTAATGATTCACAGAACATGGGAACTACAGATCAAAGTTACCCTAGCCTGGGTCACAACAACACAAAACTGTGTGGCAAAGAGGAGGGCAAAGTCAAAGGTTTATACAGCCAGTCGAAGTACTAAAACATCTATAGATAAACATCTTGTCAGGTTTCTATGGATCATGACTTTCTTCTAAATTAATCTAAAACAAGACTATTCCAGAGTCATGATAAAAGATTTTGCAAAATTGTTTCAGAGTTGACACATCAAACCTCATTTAACTGGGAAAGGTGTTACATGTAGTACTATTTATTCTATATGCACTGAAATATCTACTATATGGTATAAACTGATCATCTATGTTTACATGTGTTTCAGCACCAAGTTTAAAAGACTTAACTGTCCGTCTTACAAAAAATGATTACAATAGTAATATTTTTATTAATAAAATAAATATACTGTATGCGAACTATTTTAAATTTGACTCACCAAATGGTTGAATTGACTAATCAGTTTCTTTAGTACATAATAACCAGCTTAGCAATATTGGTGAAGACTTTGAGGCATGGTAAGTCTAGCTAGAGCCCATGTAATTGTTATACGTGGGAAATGATGGTGTCTGAGTGTTTCCATTTTCTGGAAAAAGTTATGCAACTTATGCTGTTCATCATTAAATAATAAATTGAATGTACAGTACATTGACGTAGAAATGTCAAAATGAAGAAGAGTTCAACTAGGATTCCTGTTTCTCTTTCATCACACATCATGCACACATGCAAACTCCTAATATGAGTGCTTCAGTCTGGATTAGGGTGTCAGGATTTCTTGTGACATCTGGATATCTTAATATGGCTTCAGCATTTGTTGTGTCTTCAAGATTTGTTGTTGTGTAAGGATTTATTTTAGCTTCAGGATTTCTTGAAGTGTCAGCATTCATTGTGGCTTCAGGATTTGTTATGGCTTCAACATTCGTTATGGTATCAGCATTTATTGTGGCATCAGCATTTTTGTGGCTTCAGGATTTCAAGATTTGCATCCAATGCTTTACTGTGTCATTCTTTTTTGCTGGCATAGACTTCAAAGGTAGTTTCTTGGAATAAGTATCAAGTTAAATCCCAACAGCAAAAAGTATTTAATTACAGAATAATATAGCACTAAAAACTCAAACAAACAAAATGATGCAAATATTTCATGGTCACATATACATCATGGTACTTGACAGGGAGATATATTAAATTTGGCAAAAAAATACTTTCATTTATTTAAAAGAGTGGATAGCATCAAATTTTGTTGTAAATATTTCTGGAAAATTATCTATGTTACTTACTGGTCAAAAAGTGGTAATATTGAAATCGTCAGCTTCAATGACTTGCTTGCTACATGTAAGTTCTCATTTGATGCATGGTATCACACAAAATCCATTACAATATTAATCCATTTTCTATTTTTGAAGAACTCAGAACGTCATAATAATCAATAGAGAAGCAATTAAAAAGAATTTTAAGTGGTCCAAAGCAATTATCTCAAACTTTAAAATAATGTTAAATGTTCAAAATTTGCCTTTATCATTTCTTTGTAAAGAGAAAATTGCACTAGCAAAATAACTGAAAATAAAGAGGATCCAGGTTTGGATCAAAAGTCCCTAAAAGTCTTAAAGAGGACAATTAAAAATTAAATGAAATGTGTTTTTTTTTTTATGAAACCAAATGATCTTTTTTGAAAAAGCTTAAAACAATTTTACCCTGACTTAAATTATTGACCATTGCGATGCTATTTTTCACACCATACATTGTGTCTAAGCATTGAAGGATTGCGATTTTCCGTCATACTTTATTTTTTTTCACTTATATGACAACATGCCAGTACAATGGGTGTAGGAAACCATTCTCAATAAGACTGGCAACAGACAAGTACGCCACGGGACATGACTGAAAACCTGACGCCACAACAAATCGGCTTTCCCCTTAGTTCAGAGAAGACCAAAGTTCCCACCAACCAAGCGCGGCAGGATTTGTCAAGTTGACTCTATTTCATATTCTAAATGTTATTAATAAGTCACAAATTGAATTTAAAAAAGTAGCATGAATATTATAAAAATCAAATTGAACTAGACCAAACAGACCCAACCCCTATTTGTTTATTTTTTTAATATTTTTTCAAATATCATGGAGTTAATGAAACAAATTTCAGAGCACATGCTGACCAAGTCAACACATCCCCGGGCAACACACATCTATTTAATTGGTGTTTAACGTTTTCCTCAAAATTATTTCACTTATAGGATGACTGCGTTGCCGGTGTATGGTGGAAAATCAAAAAGAAACCTCTTAAAACTCACCCTGCAATCATTGCAGCCACCAGAACCTTCCGGTTATAGTGAAAGGGACCAACCAGTTCAATGTTCAACCAACTGAGCCCCTATCAGGCTATGTGGAAACCAGGGTAAACCAAAACCTCCCTTACAAACCCTGTTGATTGGAGCATGTTGGCCTGGCTTAAGTGAAAATGTGAAAGCTACAGCATCCTACATTCATTGGTTTGATTTGATTTGATTTGATTTATTCACCATATACAATACAATACCATAGAATACAATAATATAATATGAAGAAGAAGAAAAAAAAGCGAGAGAGAACATATATTAAGTAGTAAGTATGTGGCGGGAATAAAACCCCATGGGGCTTGCTCTATCCCTTTGTAATAAACAAAATGAAATTTAAATAATCAGACTAAAATTGTTGAGAAATGATGGTGCGAAGTATAATAATGTATATCAACATATATTTACAATTATTAAAATAATATAAAACAACCACACACACGTGTGCAAACACACCGATGCCCAACACCCACAGGCTCGTTAAATAATATTTAATAAGTGGGAAAAAACAAGCCTGATAAAACTTAGGATTTTTGTGCAATCAAAGTGGCGATCAAAATGCCTGGCAAATTGTTTTTCAATATTTCTACCCATGACTGGACATTGGATGACGTGTGACAGTGACATAGTTTAACGGGACCATCTGTAAACACAGCCTAGACTGGCAAAGCTTCAACAAAATCAATACACTGAACAAATATATGGTGGGCCACTGGTTAGGAGATAAATAGAAATTGTTCCTCGATCAAGTTCTGTTTAATGGATAGGCTTCCCCCAGAGGAGTGATTTCAAGTGTGTTCTGGGAAATCACCATATGAAATCTTCCTGACGTGCTACGTCCTACACCAATATCAAACACAACAACCCTGTCATCAAATCAAATAAACAAATAAATCCCAAACCAGAGGATATAGTCTCTGTTGGTATACTTTAAAGGAAAATCAAACATCATTGAAATATATGCAAGCAAAAACAGAAGACGGAAGCGCATGTACAACATTCTACGGAACCAATACAAAGATAACCCAAGTTAATAAGTAGCCAAGTGATGAACATACAAATACAAGTAGAACATCTCTGGAATTCTTAAATTTCAAGGGACATTTTCAGATTCAAACGAAAAATTTATGATGAAACCATAGTGTGGACTCAAAGCATACAAATAATCCAATCCTCAGCCTCAAAGGTGAGATGGCCGTGTGGACTCAAAAAATACAAATAATCCAATCCCCAGCCTCAAATGTGAGGTCGCCGTGTGAACTCAAAGCATGCAAATAATCCAATCCCCAGTCTCAAAAGTGAGGTCGCCGTGTGGACTCAAAGAATACAAATAATCGAATCCCCAGCCTCAAATGTGAGATTGCCATGTGCACTCAAAAAATACAAATAATCAAATCCCCAGCCTCAAATGTGAGGTCGCCGTGTGGACTAAAAGCATGCAAATAATCCAATCCCCAGTCTCAAATGTGAGGTCGCCGTGTGGAGTCAAAGAATACAAATAATCAAATCCCCAGCCTCAAATGTGAGATTGCCGTGTGGACTCAAAGCATGCAAATAATCCAATCCGCAGCCTCAAATGTGAGGTCGCCATGTGGACTCAAAGCATACAATAATAATCCAATCCCCAGCCTCAAATGTGACTTCGTCGTGTGGACTCAAAGCATGCAAATAATCCAATCCCCAGTCTCAAATGTGAGGTCGCCATGTGGACTAAAAGCATACAATAATAATCCAATCCCCAGACTCAAATGTTAGGTCGCCGTGTGGACTAAAAGCATAAAATAATAATCCAATCCCCAGCCTCCAATGTGAGGTCGCCGTGTGGACTAAAAGCATACAATAATAATCCAATCCCCAGCCTTAAATGTGAGGTCGCAGTGTGGACTAAAAGCATACAATAATAATCCAATCCCCAGCCTCAAATGTGAGGTCGCCGTGTGGACTAAAAGCATACAATAATAATCCAATCCCCAGTCTCAAATGTGAGGTCGCCGTGTGGACTAAAAAGCATACAATAATAATCCAATCCCCAGCCTCAAATGTGAGATTGCCGTGTGGACTCAAAGCATACAATAATAATCCAATCCCCAGCCTCCAATGTGAGGTCGCCGTGTGGACTAAAAGCATACAATAATAATCCAATCCCCAGCCTTAAATGTGAGGTCGCAGTGTGGACTAAAAGCATACAATAATAATCCAATCCCCAGCCTCAAATGTGAGGTCGCCGTGTGGACTAAAAGCATACAATAATAATCCAATCCCCAGTCTCAAATGTGAGGTCGCCGTGTGGACTAAAAAGCATACAATAATAATCCAATCCCCAGCCTCAAATGTGAGATTGCCGTGTGGACTCAAAGCATACAATAATAATCCAATCCCCAGCCTCTAATGTGAGGTCGCCGTGTGGACTAAAAGCATACAATAATAATCCAATCCCCAGCCTCCAATGTGGGGTTGCTGTGTGGACTAAAAGCATACAATAATAATCCAATGCCCAGCCTCATTGGCATGATTGGTGAGACTCCTACACTACAAGACAATTTAAATGTAAGTGTACAATAATGCACTTTAGACAGATGTCTGAATTATATTCAAGCATATTTATTTAAACTAAAAAACTACTAAACATCAACAACAATATCTGTAAATTTGAGTACTGAATTTCTGTCAGTCTATTAGATACACATAGATGTGACTAGCAGTCCGTTTGTTGATTGATACAGAAAATCTATTCCCTCAGGCTTGTCTTTCTGCCTAATGAATTGGACAGGCTCAAGTGCTATTCATCATAAACGTTGCTTACGAGATCAAAGCTTTAATTATACCCAAAATTCTCAACAAATTCGACCCCTTTACCACTTAACAAACTACATGTTATGCTAGAGCTAAGAAGTGTAGAAAGTTCATGCAGACTTGAAACAACCAGAAATTAAAGTTGAAGTTCCAAACTCACATGTTTAGGGTATTCAATAAATTACTTAAAACTTGTGCTCTTTAAGTCAAACTTGTTGAGAATTTAGTTGTAGTAACATTGAATCCACTTAGGTCATAATTGGGCGTAATATAAATAACAAAACGCCAAGAAAAATGACCAACTATTAAAATAGTCAGTATTTTTATATGGACCTGTCACCCGGTTTATTAAATTATAATGCTACATACAGTAATGTATAAGTAAATTGATAACACCACATACATGTACACTACTGGTTAATATGAAAATCACCATACCCTACTGCTTTATATAAAAATCCACCATACAAAATACTGGTCCCTAACCCAGTAAATACAGATCTATACAAAATATGTCTATAAAGTAGCATAAGCAATCAAAATTAGGATTTTACAACAAATTCTGACTGCCTTGATTTAAACCAACTTTGAAGTTTATGCATAAACTAAGACAATAACTTTGAAATGAAATTATTAAGTTGGTACAAGGCTAGTAATAATCAGGATAAATCATGCCATAATTTGAATTCAACATAAAGAAGGCTGGTAAAGCTTTTGATCTTGCCGGGTTCATGACCTTATATGGACAACTTGAGATTTCGAATAGCGGAATGGGGCAGGGCTAATTAACGTTTGACTTGGAGTAGCGTCTGTACACCTAAGGGTGGCTCAGTTATGACAGCTGATTGACACATCCACATAATAATATTCTGCCCGAAAATTAAGTTTTTAGTTTCTTTGTTATAATCAAACTCTCCTTCAACCTACAAATTTGATGTTAGAATTACTGGAAAGCCTCTAACTTGTACTTCTTGAGAAAAATATCAATTTTTCAGGAGATTCTGTGATAACGCAAATTTCAGAACTATTGAGTGCATATGCTACTTTAATGGCTGAAAAACAAAATGTTAAAATAGTACTTTTTGATAAGGCCCAGTCACCTGAGTAATTTGATTGATTTGTTACTGAATAGATTAGGACCATCCTTACTACAGTCAACCACAGACTATTGGTTTACCTTCACTGAGTTCAATTATGTATTTCACATGTGTATTACAAAGCGGTGCAAAATAGACAATCCAGCACAGGTTTGATCAAGAGACTGTACATATTTGATAACAACAGCTGCATACATGTCCACATGAACTCTCTGAGACCAGATATCTAGATTGGCTGGATATGTAAATGCATAAAGGTAGTGACACCCCAATATGCTAGTCTTCTGACCAGAGTGATCCTATAGATATGCAAACAGCACACAAAAGTTTACACAACTTCTAAATTTATTTGGTGAAACGTTTTTTCTGATACTGTTCTTAAAACAGTATTCAATTAGACTTGAAACAACATTAGTTTGTTTGCTTGATTGAGGTTTTACGGCGTACGTAAGGGATAAGTCAAAATCCTCCGACTACACTCTTAAAAACCAATTAAATAATTAAATAAACAAACATCCTTTTGATCAAAATGAAGTACTTGAACTTGAGGCGGAGGAATGTGATCACATCCATTCACATATAACTCAAGTCAACATTATTGAAGTACACTATTTCAAGCTCTGCCAGGCAATATAGATGTGACAGTATGCTACATTGGTATCACTTGTTTTATTAATCAAAACATTTCTAAAAACCTTTCTGGTTGTTCATTGGGTGTACTAACAGTAGGTCTACAGGTATCAACATTCCACAATTAGGTTGAAAGGGGGACATCCATACATGTAATCAGATCTTGATGGCTTTAACATGGCTTTTTATTCTAGAATTTTGAAACATGTACATGTTTGTTTGCTTAATTGTCTGGCTTCATTTATAATTCCTATATATTCTTGTACATGTCACTTCTATGTTCACTGCTGACGATGGCAAAATAAAGCTGAAATCTTCAGTCAAAATGAGTGTTTTGTTCTTCAGAGATGCACTACTTGTGTATTATGTTTAGATCTTTGTTTAGTTGCAGGTCTTACAAGTAAGCCAAAGCCTGGGCAAAATAGTTTTGCTATGACACATGCAAAAAAGCACTTAAGAACAGAAAAAAGACTGCTTATTGGCCAATTTAAACTAAACATTGAAAAACAGTTTAATATGTCTCAATCTAGGTAAATTGAGTAACAAAAAAAAAAACTGATAATCTTTAAGTTGAATGGATTTATCCCTTAATATGTAAGAGGTCTTCAAGTTTAAGATGTAAAAAAATGGATGGACCATTAAATAAAGAAAAGAAAATAGAAAAATACACAAAAAAATTAAAGACAAAATTAACACAAGTTTCTGGCCTTTTATCGTAATAGCTGACCCTCACAATGCCCGAGAAGGACATATGTATTGGTGCTACTTTTTGTACATACAACATTCAATATGTACAGAAATTGGTCCCTGATTAGCCACATTAGAATGTTGTCAATTAGTAATGAACCATGAAGTGGGTGTCAAGTTCCACACGAAGCCACTGTACATTGTACATGTACATGTAGCTCTGTATGTACAGCATTTTAGATGTAATAGTAATCAATAAGCATATCATGTTCCGGTCTCATTGTCATAAGCTTAAGGGCCAGAGTTTAACACATATATACAGTATTGTTTCATTAATACCATATGATAATACTGGTATAGTAATTGACCAAATAAAAAAGGGTACATGTATATGACATGTGTGAGGGTGATGCCAACCCACACAGCCAACCTGTTACATTGTACCTTTAATAAGCTGTACTATCTGGTCCTGTACCAAGAAGTTGTTGTACAGTAACATGTGGGTACTCTCCCAGTTACCAGTTGATATTGACTGCTGATTACGGAGGTGTAATGACTGACCTGTACTGTTAAGTAACAAGGTTGTAGCTAACACATGCGGTTTCTATGTGTTTCCCTACAGTGTTGTGAGTGTCAAAGTACTAATCTGTTTTGACAACAATATGCATTAAAACCAAGCAGAAACCCTGTAAACCTC
>JAVFBZ010025720.1:12991-23953 GCA_032466195.1 Katharina tunicata
TTAACTGCATGGACAAGTCATTCAATGAATTGGACAATCATTTATCTAATTTTACATCGTTTGTTAAGGATAATTTAACCAGCCACTGGGTAATAAGATGTTTCAAATTCATGCCATGAAATAAATATACAAAGAAACAAAGTGCAACTTATAATTAATAATTATCTCTACGGTTTAAAAGTCAGTCAAATACATGTATGCTTAACAAGAAACAAAGCAAAATTATCAGCAACGAAAAATATAATATGGCTTATGTTTTATAACCTTTTATTAATTCCTTTTCCAAATGTTTACAGAATCTACAAATCCTGGCGCTAAGCCAAGATATTTTAATATGATTTTGAATATAAAGTTGGTATTTACTGAAATGCAATACATAAAAATTACCTACTTCTAACTAAAAGTATTTGTCTCTCACAGAACTGCAGATACTCAAAACCCGAGTTCAATCAAGTTCAACTTATACTTTAATTTATTTCCACAGCTTCGAGACTGTAACATTTGATCAACACAAAAACAAACAGAAGGAAACAATATAATATGAACTTTATTCTCTTACTTTTTTAAATAGTGTTCTATGTCTACAAACAGAGCCCTTACATGTATGTAGCTGGGAGAAATCAAGAACTGAATGAACCTGACGGTCATGTGATAGCATAAAAGAGTTTCATAGCAGTCTAACAAACTACCCAGACAAGAAACAAATAAGATTAACCAAAACCATATGTTAATGCTGGGATTCTTTTCAATGTCTCCAGTTCTTAAATTGTTGCATTCTGTTGCTATCATGTTCTGATCAGTCAAGGAAGTTTAACTTTAACAAATCTGAATAACAATTGATTCATTGGTTGATTGACTGAGGTTTTACACCGTACTTAAGGTATTTCATTCATATGAGGACGTACCCGCACAATGGGTGAAGGAAACCACCCTTAACAACTGCAATAAAACTAGGATGCCGCAGGACAAAGAGAGGATGAAAAAAATGAAACCCCTAACAATTTGGCTCTCTGGTGCCCCTTAGCCCCGAGAGCACCAGGGCACAGGAAACTCTCCCTAACCGCATGCAAATCTGCACAAATAAAAAACAGGCCATTGTGCTCAACACAAACGTATTTATAATTTCAAGCTTCAAGGGATCAACTTTGTTTGTTTGATTAGGGCTTTACGCCATACTTATCGAATCAGACTGACATCAATTATAGGTCCAGCATACATGGTAGGCCATTATGCAAAAAATAATAAAAATTTTTTACCCAACATAGAAATCCATTAAGGCTTAACTAAACCAAAAATTTATATATTTTTTAAAGTTACTAGTATATTAGTGATTGATTGATCTTTATTTAAGGTTGTTTCACTCATGTGAGTCTGCGCACTAGCAATATAAGTGGAGGAAACCATGCGAAACAGCGCTGGCAACACAGAAAATCACAATACATTTACAGGACACCACAAGAATCTGCTTCCTGATGCCCCTTCAGAGTGCACCTGGACACAGGAGACTCCCACCCAACCACCCGCTATATTTATGATAATCTCTAGATCATATCTGAAGACAAATTGCACCTTTAAAACAATATAAACTTACTTTTTTTTTTATTTTTATTCTTCCCACTGTTATATTAATCCCAATAGACTGTCACTTACACAGAGCTGAAAATTTGAATATGGTAGTGGCTAACATACTTGTTGGTTCTTCATCGTATGTATTTTGTAAATGTGATACAAAATGAGGTCGGGTACCCGGTACATGTCGAACATTAAACCTTGACATATATCAATTTTATTTATAAAATTTCATTTAAACTATATTTTATTCCTAGTAAACAGATTACTACAATTATTTTACAAGAAAAGATTAAACTTCTTTTCACAATTTCCTCATGATATAATTTTAGCAGAGGATCATAATTATGATTAGAGTTTTATATCATATTCAAGGTTATTTCACACGAATCACTTCTAACAAACAGATCATAATATAGGATATCCACATGACCCAATACAGGATACCATCAACAAATCGGCTTTCTTGTGTCCAGGGTTAAGCTCAGAGAGCACCACTGTCAAAAAAAAAAAAATTATCCAACTACTAGCAATTATTTAATTACAATAAATCATTATATTAGGGATAACATTTTCATTTTATTACAAAATTTGTATTTTAAAAAGTCTAAATGGGCCGATCAAACTGGTGACTAAACTTTCATATTCATGTGACAGCAGCTTTAATGATCACATTTTACGTTCCAGGCTAACTTTTGAAGAATTAGTAGGGGGTCATAAGAACAGCAGTGGGGGGCCAACTGAAGCCCCTGTGGTGGTAGAAATAGCTAATGAAATAGCTGATAAGACCTAAATAAAGTTCAAATAGAAGTTAATTTTATTCCAGCCTAGTTTTTATGTGAATGACTACTGTACAATTAAGACAGACTATATTGCTACACATGTGGATGGTTCAAAGTGTGAGTGAACCTAATATTAGTGTTCTTTTATAGTGTATTTATTAAAGGGGAATATAACACAAAGTGAGCATGAGGAGGAGGATTGTAGACTTCAGTTTTCAAAAATGGTGTTGTGGGTAGGTGGATTGCTTGAATTAGCTTGTTTGAACCAATATGATCAGTCTTTTTATATGCTGGGCTTTTCGTGCCATATTGGAGGTACCTAGATGTATATGATACCACAACAAATCTGCTTCAGATGCCCCGTAGCCCAGAGACAACCAAGGCACGCGAGGCTCCCACCCAACTAACCGCCATATTGACTCTTAATATGAGTACTACTTCAAGAGGCAACACCTTAAATAAAGATTTATCATTTTTGTTGCACACATTAAATTCTTAAGAAATAAAAAATTACAAACCCTTTAAAAATTAAAACAATCAATTTAACTTATAAAAATGTAGGAATGGCATTCAGCTAGGATATAGAAAAGAAATGTGTTTATCTGGTAGACTGTTAACAAATTAACTTAAGTGTTAGCCTATCAAATCAAAGGCTTTCACATAAAATAGCTACTTACAAAAAAGTGTGTGTATAAGAAATTGGATACGTTGTCAATAAAACAAAATTAAACAAATTAGGTTGGAAACTGTAAAATAAAATAAAAACCTACTTAACATAAAAATTGAATATTCATCTTATCCATTTAAGAAATTCTATTAGATTTTAAGTATGTTTGTTTGGTTGGGGTTTTACGCCGTACTTAAAAGTATTTCACTGATATGAAGGTGTGCCAGCCCAATCGGTGGAGGGAACCATCTTAAACGATGCTGGCAACACAGAGGATGCCACAATACATTTACAGGACAGAGCAGGACACCACAATAAATCAACTTCCTGCCTGATGACTTTTAGCTCAGAGAGCACAAGGGCAAAGAAAACTCCCACCCAACCACCCACTTTAATTTAATAATCAGTTTTATAATTAATATACAACAAAATAAACAGTCCTAAAAAAAACAATTTTAGGAGACTTTAAGGTATCCACATAGTGACAAATTAGCACTTACTTTAAGAGTCTAATTTTTGTGATATTCCAAACTTAAGTCACTTAATCCATTGAATCTGACAAGAAGGCATAAATATCTGTCCGTTTGCCAGGATATGAAAGGCCGAAGTGAACATATGCAACTATAAACCTGCCTCTTATTCACATAAAATAAATGGGTTTCAAATGGTGCACTTAATTAAGGGGAAAATACCCTATAACATCAAAGGATTCTTTCTTGAAAAATTCCAAAAAAAAATACACCTTTAAGTGTTAAATCTAATAACTCTACCTCCAGACAAAGTTAAACAAATTACATGGACAGTAAAAGTGAAGTTGATTTACAGGTACACAATCCGAAAGTGATCTCTTTTTAAAAAAATACTTTTTACAGTTTACATGTATGTGTTTGCTTGCGTCTGGGTCGTTTTGTTTTATGGGATGAGTGTGAGGGTTAATCAACTGCAACCATCCTTTTGAATATGAATGATCAGATTTGCAGTTTGATTTAGGCCAAACTTTATTTCAAAGTGAAGTTGTGGGTATTTTTTTTATTGAGTGGTGTCCTTTTCACTTTGTCCTCGTGGACAGCCTAGCAAAATGGAAACATTGAATATATTCTGAAAAATAACCACGGTATAAAAACAAACATTTAAATGAACAGCACAGCTGCTGTATAACATACTTTTCCAATCATTATGTTTTTATCCAAAAAACACTTCAAAGACGTAAAGAGAATCAGTATTTCAATTAAAACAGGATTTTTGTCATAATAAACTAAGCGGGTGGGCAGACTGAGTCAAACTGAACTGTGGAAAAACTCTACTAATTCAAGTCAATTAACTGATTATGCAAATCTAAACTTACTAGATGACCAGACCACCCAATCAACAGTATAATCACTGATTAAAGCCAGACCAATTAAAGATAACATGTTAAGTCATGGAGTCATGGAGTCATGGAGTGTACAGTTATGTTTATCCTCTTATGTTATGCTTTCTGTAAAATTATATATACATGTACATATAAGGGTCTCCCACTGTTTAGGAACAACTTCTGAGATTCTGATCTGCAGTTGGGGTTACATTTATTAAGTAGCTGCACCAGTTGAACAATAGTCTTCAGATATATTGGGGGGGGGGGGGGGGTGAAGAGGAGCTCAAGTTTACATTTTACTGCAATATACATGTATTAGAAATGTAACATGTAACAGGAGCATCTTGTCTCGAGTCAAGGTCAAATCACTCTTTTGAGTCATGAACATCTCTTTATTCTGCTTCCTAGGCCTGTAACAGTTCCTTAGTCATAGCTCAGACAATATTTCAACATCTCTTTATTCTGCTTCTTAGGCCTCAAGGACAAGAACCCATTTAAGATTTAATTCAAACCAACCAAGGACGGCAAATTAAACAATGTACTACATGTAGCTTAAGGGCAGATAGAGAATGAAGGCACTACCAAAGTCCTCTCACCCATAAGGTGAGATTGATGGAGTGGGGTTTTAGACTGTACTTAAGGTTATTTCACTGACATGGCGGTGTGACAGCCAAACTGATGAAGGAACAACCACCCACTAGCACCATTCATGCATTTGGATCCAATTAGGTTACAATATCACAGGTTCAACAACTTAACAGATTATCACTAGCAAGGATCATGACATTCATAAGCTTGAATTTTCCAGTATTTTATTTTACACTTATTTCAAGTGTTCCTTTTAAAATTGGCCTGATTTTGAGACAGAAAATTGTATGCCTGCACAAGGGTTCAGCAGGGATCTGAACCGGCGTCTAGGACTTGCATTCAAACACTCATGACTGTCACTATCAAAGGTCTTGATTATCTTGAGTTTTCCAGCAATCTTATGATATCTCATAATCTTAGCATTTCCTTTTAAAATTGGATTTGAGCTTACATCACAAGTGAATAATAATAGTTATGAAATTTAATACCTAACATTAAAATATTTTTAAATAATTACAGAAACCCTACTCCAGTGACATAATTTAATAAAAGTTTACGTCAATGTATATCCTTAATATAAACAAAATTTCCTGATAAAATCTACAAAGAATGAATAAGTGTGACATTGAATTAGTTGGAAAAGTCAGCCTGCCATAGTAAATTTTCTTAAGAAATAATGTAAAATATTAAATTTCCAAGACCCAAAGTTTCTTCTTTCTGACCAATTACTAAAAAGTAAGAAACAAAAACATGACTCATACATGAACATGTAGCAGCTAGACAGAAACGTTTTTGTGTTACGTTCCTAAGTTTAAAAATGAAAGTACAAGTAAATTTAAGCAGAATATGAAACTTTGCATTTCAAGAAATATGTTTCTGGTTGTTTGTTTGGGGTTTTGTGCTGAACTTAAGGTTATTTCACTCATATTCTTGGGTGCCAGTCTAATGGGTGGAGGAAACCACCCTCAACGACACTGCCAGGAAACAAGACAATACATTTACAGGACTAACAAAACGGCTTACGGATGCCCATTCAAAGGGGGGCACTTTAATTCACCCATGTGTTGTGCCAGATGTTACTATTAAAGCTAAAAAAATAAGTCAGGATCAAAAAGTTACATGATTCAATACAAACCAGAGTTTACATAATGAACTCTTCAGAAAATAAAAATGTCCGATTCCAAGAGAGAAAAATGGTGTCAAGTGTGAGCAAATATCGCTTTCATCATTCTGCGAAAAGCATATTTCAGTTTCAAAGCTAGTAAATAGCCTAGCATTAACCTTGAATACAATGTATATCCAGCAAACATTTTGAAATCAGACCCAAGCTATGGAAGTGGTACAGATGATGGCCAACCGGGTACTTTACCTGGTGCCCATCTGGGGCCACTTGACTCATGAGTCTGTATGGGCCTAGCTCATAGTGGATGTATGGGGGAAACATTGCTTCCATTGCATGACTGTATAAGGTCCGTCTGGCCAGATAACATAGTAAATTTCAAATAACTGTTTGTTTGTTTGATTGGAGTTTTACAGCATACTTAATGTTATTTCACCCATATGACTTCGTGCCAGGCCAGAGATTGACCCCACCCTGAATGACACTAGCAACACAGGAGACACTACAGTACATTTACAGGATGATAAACAGGACTCCACAACAAAGCTCCCGTCCAACCACCCGCCAAATAAGTTTTTGAGTACTTTTTTCCAAATTTTTACTTTGCTATTTTTTTTTTTAGTTATTATTAGCTAATTTTATGCTGTTTTTTTTTGGAATTTAAAGCATTACTTCAGGTTGTTTCCCTCAATTGACAGCTACACAAGAAAAAAGAAATACTTGAACTGGTAACAATCACAGGATTCCCCGATAGTGTAACAAAATATGCGGGATAAACAGTCCAAAGAAACACAAACTTGTAGATGCTTGTAGAAAAGAAGTGTCTGATCAAACAGAATCTCCCTAATACTGTTATTATTTAAATGTACCCCACAATAACAGAAACCGTTACACACAGATAATAATTCATACAATTTATCACATGACACTAAGAACAATATATCCTTTGTTTACTTGATTTTGGTTTTACATTGTACTTCTAATTAATTTAAATTTTTGTTTAACTTCTAACATGCCTGAGCCCAATGGTGAAGAAAACCACCCTAAACAGCAATGGCAACTGAGGATTTTTACAGGACAATCATAGGGACACCACAACAAATCGGCAGTCTGTTGCCACTTAGTTTAGAGAGCACCAGGGCACAGGAATCACCACCCAGCCACCCGCCACAGAAAAACACAGAAATGAAATAAATCATTAAAATTAAACTCACGACAAATAAAACAAAGAAAAAGTTAGAAAGGTTCTTAACAGTAGATTAGATCAATGGGGGGGGTCAAAAGGTTGTAGACTGCCAGGCGGGTTACAGCAGACTTCATGTCCGGACAATCCGCCGCCCCAAATGTCAGTGGGTACAAATTGCTATTCCGTTTTTTTTCAACAAGACCAAAATAAACATATTTCATAATATCAGACAGACAAAAAATATGCAGAACAATACAACAATTATCATAGGTATATAGCTGATGGTAATTAATTAGTCTAATGTAACTAATGTATACGACTATCGGCTGATTAACTTTATTGTATAAATTAGCAAAGATTTAATTAACTAAGCTCTAGACGACAATGATTGCTACTGTGCGTCAATTCGGTGAGACCGATGTTATCAAAGTAAAGAGAGAATTAAAACTCTGATGACACCTGTAATTAATTAAAATGATTGATTGATTAGTATTTTATGTAACATTCAGCGGTATTTCAGATAAGCTGTGGTGTGAACACTTTCCCATTTTAACATTTACTGCTCTTCATATCGTATGACCCTAGGCACAGTAGTAGTACATGTACATCGAAAAGAGATATAAAGTGTACGGTACTGAATAGGTTAGTAAAATTATATTTTGAGATAAATGCCAATTCTCTTTTAGGTACTTGCAGGACGACAGTAGTTATTAAAAGGAATAGGGGTTATATAAAGACTTTGCTTCTTTGTGCAACACAGCTCACGGATTATAATGCAAGAAGAAAATATTCCAAATAGCTTTAAGAATTATTCTGTCCTGCCGGCGGGACCTCTTAGTGACTTGAACCCCAGACCAAAACACGAGCAGTAAGTTCCAGTCATTCAGAGAACACTATCAAATTGACAAATCAATTTTCAAAATGAGATTCTTCACAAGGGTAAAATTAGGTTCTAATTTTTAAAACAAGATGAGTGTCAGTTTGATAAAAATAAACTGCAACTGTAGGATTTTCTCTGTTCTTACCTGTCTGTTCTTACCTGTCTGGGCTAACGACTGGAGCCAGCAAGGTCTTTTTTACACACTTACTGGAAGATATTTTAAATGCTAAACTGGCTGAACTGCTGAATACAAATGTATTCATTGCTCAAAACACACCAAATTGACAAAACAAAAGTATTATTTAATTATTTATTTTATTTGAGTTTAAAATTAATACTCAATTGTACACTTATGTTAAAAAAACAAAGATTTACTCACCAAAATGCCCAGAACACATACAAAGTACAGATCCATTGTTGAAAGTGACTTCAAGTTCACATTAATATAAATAGAAATAATACACAGGATATACAGGACCCAATTCAATGATCTTTTGCCAGATCAGTTGTAAACTTTGAAAATAGACACAGCGAATATTGTCTCAGCGATTTTGACTCCAGTTTATAACAGTTACCAACACTGTCTTTGCTCCAAATCTAGATGAGTATAATTTTCCCTATGGGGTGCCTATAAATATACTATATACTCAAAAACACACTTAGCCAGAACATTCTTTCAAAAACTGAATACACTTCGTTCACAACATAATGGTTTTCAATTAGCCTTGTTCAAAATCTTCTCCATCACAACAAAAAAAAATGAGCAAAGTATGAATTACTGGTGAGATGAATATATCTATCTGCAGGAAGTCCACAATGGTGGTGAAATATATAAATCCTGTTTCCTGGTAGAGGTGGATATATATTTATGAAAGCCTTGTTCATAGGCAAACAAAAATCTCACATATTCTCAGTTTCCAACATACATTTCAAGTATGGTAACTTTGAACTTTCTCACTACATGTGATACTCCATTAAAATTTCACAGAAAATCGCAAATATTATACACAAAATTTTCCACTTTGCGAAAATAAGAATAAAACTGACAAAAGCGTTTAAATGATAATCAATAATATCCTCTTTGTTATAAATAAATCACTGAAAATCTCATGAAAATATTGTGAAACTGAAGAAATAAAAACATGAACTCCTTGGCTAAGCCTTAATAGTTTCTCTCCTCAAGCCTTCCCACTAAAATACACTACATGAGCAGCGTGAAATACTTTCTTGCGATAACACAACAAGTTATTAAAGTGAGCGGACACTATCCATTCATCCACATACCAGCACATGAAGGGCCAGGCTTCCAAATCAGCTGGTATAAGTTTCCCGTTCTATTTATCACTTGATCTTGCACCCTGTGATAGTCACGTTACGTTTGACCCCTTTAAGAAACTGACAGCTTGGAATCTGACATATTAAGAAGCTACAGTGGTTGGCTTTACTAGTATAAAAGGGTGTTTGCTGTAACTGTGTGTGTTGGACCTACTGTAGATCTAATTTAAAAGCTCTAATAATTTGAACAAAAAACTTGAATTAAAAATGGTATTCAGAAGAACTAACAAGAAAATTATTATAAAGTCCAGAGTAATTAAATCAAATTCATTTCATTATGGACTGATTTATTAAAATGATTATTCAATGTCATACTGAAGATAGCATCACTTATATGAGGGTGGTGCCAAAGAACCTGGTGGAGGAAACTTTAACATGCCTAATTTGTTTGATTTATTATGGTTTACCGCCGTACCATGTACTTAAGGTTATTTCACTCATATGAAAGCTTGCCAACCAGATGGTTTAAGCATAGCACCCTCAGGACAACTGGCATCATTCAAGGAGACTATAGTCAAAGGGTGACTCAAAA
Organism: Katharina tunicata; assembly: GCA_032466195.1. Lineage (NCBI taxonomy): Eukaryota > Metazoa > Mollusca > Polyplacophora > Chitonida > Mopaliidae > Katharina > Katharina tunicata. The sequence continues at coordinate 23,005 of JAVFBZ010025720.1, forward strand.
CAGGACATCACAACAAATTGGCTTCATGATGCCCCTTAGTTCGGAGAGCACCAGGGTACAAAAAGCTCTTGTCAAACACACAGCCTGAATAAAACCATCATGACCCCTACACTGATAACTCATTAACCAGTTCATAGCGGTGAGAGGTACATGGGTTCCAGAGTGACATGCTAAACTGCATGTGTCTAAAAGGTTAGGTATGGATGCAAACAATGTATAATTAGATGTTATATCCTGTGGACTATTAGTAGGTGCTTAAGGCAAACCTTACTGTATTTTATTGGTATGAGAGCAGTACATTTAAATGGCCATGCTCAAGGGTATTTCACTTATATGACGGCGGTGTATTCCAACATTAGACAGCGACTAAAAATAAATACAACCAAAATATGTGATGTCACTTAAGTGTTATCGCTGTTGGAAAGATAATGTTCCTCCAGTGCTAAGTATGACAGGTCACAGCATGAATATAATCTGGAAACATACTGCCCTTAGTCAGAACATGGATAGGAATAGGCAATCAACCCAAGTACCAGTCAGCCTCTGTCTGTCTCTCTGTTTTTGTTTGTTTTTAAGTCTTTCGGTCTGACATATCTTACATTTGATCACATGAATCCATTACAAAGTCTGCACCCACCATGTAATCCTAATATAATGAGTGTATCAGATATGAATTGTTACCACTTCCTAATCACTGTCTTAATTTGAAGGCCCAAGATGTTATTTTGATATGAAGGCCCTTAAAACAGTCTTTATTTAAAGGCCCTAACAACAGCCTTGATTTAAAGGCCCTTACAGCAGTCTTTATTTAAAGGCCCTAACAACAGTCTTGATTTAAAGGCCCTTACAACAGCCTTTATTTAAAGGCCCTTACAACAGTCTTGATTTAAAGGCCCTAACAACAGTCTTTATTTAAAGGCCCTAACAACAGTCTTGATTTAAAGGCCCT
>JAVFBZ010025721.1:0-11303 GCA_032466195.1 Katharina tunicata
GGGGGGGGGTAAGGGGAAATAGTGCAACACAACTACAACCGATGGTGAATGTGTCTACCATGTTTCTCTTTTCCTGATTGGAAGTTAAACAACCGCTCATTTGTATTATTATATATCCTCAATCTTTGACCAGAGATTCCGTGTCTATATGAATATCCTCTTAAAATACATTAAAAGCATCTGACCTGTCAAACGCCGTCTGCACCAGTCGCAATTTCATTTCTTGATGTTGATATATGCATTAAAAAGTACATGATACAAGCCAATGAACAAAAAAGCAAATCTATACGGTACACTGTGATCTGTTAGTCCCTAAGACAAGTTGTAAATAAAACTGAATAAAATTGAAAAGGTATTAAAAATGTTGTTATCGATTTCCATTTAGGACACACTTAAAATCCCAATAGAACTTTAATACAGGAAAAGATTGTGTGCTACTGTACACAGTCAAGCTGTCATTATTTCAATCTCACAATCCTCCATAGTATAAAACGTGCAATGAATACAGTCCATATAAGTCTATTCATCAAAATATTCTATATAGTCCAGAATTCATTGCTACTCTGTTATATTTCCCAAAGTCATATTGGAATGGATGATGGATGGTTCGTTCTTCCCAAATATTTCTCTTCACCAGCTGTATGTCAATATTAAAACAGCAATGATATGCTCTTTCGAATGACCGTCTTATCGCTCTGTTTTTTTGTTCGAGCGCAGTAACATGTCAATTTCCGGAGTCCTTTGCTCACCAGTTACTAAAGATATTTGACATTCTCAACACAATCCATCATATAGTAGCTGATAGGCGAGGAAAAAGAGTGTGAAGTCCTTATCGGCAACATAAACTCGTCATTCTGTTTAGACAGAGTAAATAAACCAGACTTTCACTGTAAACTAATACAACAGACTGTATTTTAGTGAAGGTGATCTTGAACTTTCACCATGGACAAATAGCACTGGTAGAAGGTGCTTTTGGACAATGCGTCTCAATATATATTTGTTTTGCGTGTTAAATATATATGTATATGATAAATTCGTACGTTCTATGTCAAGATATATGATGAATCAATGCCCAGATAATTTTGACGCATAATATCCAGTTGATGCATGACGGCTTACTTCGGTTTCCATACCATGCGACTAAAATTAAGGCTTCACCTGATAGTAGACGTCAGCTGAAACAGACTTGACATCATCAGCATTCGCAGTGATTGACGTAATTGTTGATGCTGTTCTCTGGCTTTTTAACACAATTCTTTTTACATAAGTGACATTCTTTTTTATATATGTGAAATAAAATGAAAAGTGATAAAAAGGCTTGCCATACTACTACACGTGTTCTACAGTAATACAAAGTGTCCTCTTTCGTTCAAATTATATATGGTTATCCTTGTATACAATTTAGAAAACTAATAGAGGAGATAGAAAAAACACAAAAATAACGTAGATGATTTGGTTACTTTTGTTTTAGAGAGACTTGAGGTACCACTCTATGTGCTTGACTTTTTTCATCTTGTCCTTTGGTAATTCGATTTTGTTACGGTTATTTTCTTCTCCTATAACATCCCTCGGGTTCCACTTTGTTGTTTTTATATATTTAATGACTACTCCTGTTCTGCCTAGTTCCGTTTATTTTACATCCTTTGTGAACACGGACAATGGCTATTGTGAACAAACGCGAAGTACAAGGTAAACATGGTGATTATAGCTCTGTAGATGTATGCCGCTTCTATCAGCGAGCTCTGGCTATGTTTTTAGAGATAATCAGCATTGTTCCATCATCGGGTTTACAAGACGCTCCAGGCAGTATTCAGCTATTCGCCATCTGTGTCTTGTTGAGCTGGAACATCCTCACATTAAATGTATCCAACTGTCAACGCATTTAATGATCGACCTTCGGTCTGTATTATACCTTTATGACATTTTGAAGAGGTCGATACAGACCCACAGAAGTTGATTTACACCGAGGTCAGGGGCCGAGGTCTATATGACTACTGTGGGTCTTTCTAACTCTGTATCAACCGAAATAAAAGGCCCTAACTGTTTTATTATATGACAGAAAATTAAACTGACATACGTTACCCGAACAACAAATGACTGATTTTTGACAAGCTGAGATCAAAGCAGACAACGAAATAGATGTTTGTTATTGTTAGAAATTTGACGAGCAGGTTTACAGCAACATTTATACACCTCTAATCTATACTACGGATTAAAGATTTAATACTTGATTTCCGCAAATGAATGACCAGTAACTATGATATAGTCATCAAGTCAGATAATAATCAGTCCTACACACTAAAATAAAGATTGTTGGTAAATTATCCTTGGTTGGACTCTTTTTCACCTTTAATGCTTCCAAACTTCGCTGTTTCCAATGTATACAATCTAATAGATCTGCAATTCAATATATGAATCAACATTTCTAAGTACATGTAGCTGTTGATTTTTTTGTCGGTTGGAACCAGTCTGATCTATGTTATTTACGATAACCTGTATCTTGGTTTGACATTATAATGTATGTACCTTGCAGCCCAATAGGATACACTAAGGCCGTGTTCTGTCCTCTTATAAATATCCATTCAGAAACTGAATCCTATTGTCGATCAGAACGGTGTAGTCAATCTGTGCGTAATTCTCTGTCCTGCGAGCAACGGTTCATATTGTGAAGCCATTCACGTGTAAATCATTTTCTTTGTCCTTCTTTAGTGGAACATTAGAAGAAGAATACCAGCCAGCCTGAGGGAGAGAGAGGATCTGTAATATCTTCTAACAGAATTGACTTCAAGGAGAGTCACGACCTGGACGGATGAGGTCCCAGAGCGCAAGTCCATGGCCAGTATTATATTACCTGGCAATTATTCTGCAAGGATCGTCTCTACAATGCCTTCTAACCACTTTTGTACAACTTTGTTTCACGAAGCCCTTATGTCTGTCGAAAGCTTCGGTGAGAATTATCAGGTCTCGTTTGTGATATTTTATGCTCCTATGAACTTTAATTTCCGCTCTCAGTTTGACCTAAGGTCTCGTTCTATTTATAGGTGTATAGTCTCATGAAAAACGTGACCGTGGATGTAACGTGCTGTGTCTTTATTTCACTTTAAAGGGAAGCTAGAAATAAAAAAAAAAAACAAGAAATGAAGCGTATAATGCCTCGAAATATCGTCAGGCATAACTTCAGTCATTGTTTATGTTTATTAACATCAACAGGAATACAAGTCCCAATTCAGATCATTGACCAGCTTTTTATTGTGGGTGGAATACTGGATAGAACACAGAAAACCCACAACCTTCCGCTGGTAGCTGGCAGACCAACCCACATACAGTCCGAGCGAGTACTTGAACTCGTGAGCGAACTCAAAGGTGAGGGGGGATTTGCGAACCAGAGGCGTACACTCAAGAAGTGTGTGCTCTAACCTACTCCGCCACGGAGGCCTCATCCATCCTGACACCTATTAGAATATCTATACGCAATCAACTAATGTGCATACACACTAATTTTGGTTCCAGCAAAGCTGGAGATGAAATTAGAAAAAACGTGAACTTATATTTAGGGATTTATTCTGAATGAGAGATATTGATATTAAGCCAAATTGTACATTTGGGTTTAAAACTAATTTAAACTTTCCCCAACGTCTTGACTACTTATTTGTGTCACTTTATGGCGTCAACCAGTGTTTGAGGGGAGTCGGACTTATTGTGTTCAGAGTTAAGGACATCTAGGTTACACAACTCTCAATTCGTTAACACACTTACACAAACACTTACACAAAAATGTATATGCATATACAGTTTTCCTTTTTTTTCTGAGAACTATATATTACAGTAGTGTGATTGGAACATCATAGGTTCCTTGATACCACGACATTTTTTTTCTGATACACATACTTTTATTTGTTCAGTGTAAAGTCTGAACAGAGAGGAAAGTATGGATTATTTTAGTTCGAAAACTAAACGTCGATTTTATAAATCCTAATGCCATAACTTAGCAATTTTCCTCCATATTTGATTTAACATGCCTCGGATTGCAGAATGTGAGAATAAATACAGCATTGTCAAAGACTCTGAAATTGGGTTAAGTTTTGTACATTCAGTCACCAAATAGCAAAAATGTGTTTAATGACATAATGGGGCGACATGCGGAGGGCCCAAACAATTTCGAAATAAATACATTTTAGCAAGCAAGCCTTACCGGAGTCAATTGTTTGGACATACGGCACAAAACCCAGTGTAAAATGTTAATAATATGGTTTTCGTTTCTTTTCCTTAAAAAATAGCCTTGGTTTAAACAGTATATTTATTTCGTATTTAAAATGAGGATTTGCGAACAGACAAAGTCTATATAAACGCCGTTCCTCGTAATACAAATATATATATAAGTGGATATTAATAAATACATGGCATATATGAAGAACAAAGATCAAACTATAAGATGAGAAAAACTGCCACCTATTCACCGGGTTACTCGACAATATGGATTTTGGGCAGTAACCGACTGCAGCTTATAACAATTTTGACCTTTTATATAGTATAAACGAGTTTTAAAATCTGTTTGAGTGATGGATAAAGCCGTGCATGCCGACGATGATAGTTTCATTCGTGTTGCTAGATAAAGCAACAATATGGATAGAAATCATTGTCTGGATAACTGAAATAACGGACAAGTCTTTATATAATGTTCAGTGTCTTCAACGGAAAACCCGCAATAACATTGCGGCGAAACAATTAGATGGCGATCAAACAAATGTGATCTCAAAGCCCTTCATTAAGTCTTAGTTGAGACATAATAATTTGCAAATGGCGTTCACCAGCATAATTATATGTTGGCACAAGAAAATCGCTTTTCGATAACATCGCCTTAAGTATGTTGAGCAAATGGGACATTTCGAACGTCAGTATGTAAGTTGTTCCACAAGGACACCGTAGATGGCAAATATGAAGTTTGAAAACTCACTGTATTGCAGAAAGGGACCTGTAAATTGTCTGCATTTCTGAGTGCATAATATGCCACCTCCGCAACAAATTGTGGCAGAAAGAACTTGAGATAAGGATGCGTTTGGTTATTAAGTATTTTGTAAAATAGAACCAGCTTATGACATATGCGGCGTTCTGATAATGGTAAATGATAGCTAGTCCCACGCGGACAGCCGCAAATTGTTCTTAGGGCATCGAGTTGGACATTTTCAAGAATCGTTGTTTGTTGTTAGTACAGCCATCAATTAACACATCCCCGTAATCAAATAAAGGGAAATAAAAGAACTGTACATAATTTCCAATTATTTTCTACTTAGCCTATATTTTAAAATAGCCTGATGATATACTAGAGGATGTGCTTTAATTAATATATTTTGTGGAATTAATTAAGTACTGTCATTAACCTTTCTAATGTAGTTGACTTACAGGACTGGTTATGCATAGTATATGTACACATACAGAGGGTTAAAAGTGGAAAATGCACTAGCAAATAAGCCTTAAATCCATCAATCAAATGATTCACGAGGGAATGGAGACAAAAGGGTACCATATAGAATCACCGCTTAGGAAATAAATGAGATCGAATACTGCACATTGTTAAGCTAGCTAGTGGTGGTTTTCGCAAGCCAAAATATGCAATAGATAAGACACAATGCCCATTTGCAGCTTTCGTCTTTATTTATTTATACAAGTTGGTAAATAAATATGGTGTATTGTCTGTGTTTTATGCGCAAAGCACGCAATTCAACATATAGCAAAGTACAATAGAGCTATGAAGAAGAAGCAAGAGCACCAAGGGTATAGCAGCAGCGTTCTTCTAAAGCTCGTCTAATTGTTGATGCGACATGACAGAAACGTGTTGAAATCCGTCTGTTGAGACTGCATGGGTTTACACATGAACCGATGGCTAACATAGTTTCTGGCCACAGGCTTAATAGACGTTGTATGTTGCAGAGACTTTCTACATAAATTGTACAAAAACATATAAATAGACTATATATTTTCTTGCTCTAGGCTGAAAGGTAAGGTTGCAATATTATTCTAAGCGTTTTAATACACATAGTTATAATTTAGAATAACATATTTTTTATTTCAGAAACGTCTTTAATGTTTAAATGGACAATGATCACCTGAACGTACAATCAAATATTAATGTTACGCCTAACTAAAATTAAATAGCGGAGACATGCAAAACATAAAGCATTGTCTAATAATACCTATATTTTATTTTAAATATGTGTCATATAATCGCGCCAGTTAATAAGCTGTTATAAAAGCAAAGAGAGAAATCTAAAGCCAGCATATTTTTTTCTTTCGGTTTTATTTTATATAAATATATAGATGCTTATTTGCACGGTACAACAAACAGTCAATTAACACATATATGCCATTTGTTAACCTTGTTATAGTTTCCATCTAGCTTTATTGTATTGGGATGACAGTAATTCAACAAAGCGCAACGTTGATAAAGCACTTCGTTTTATTTTGTTTAAACATATAGCGAATATTTAGGTAGTGACTTAAATGCTAAAAAATAGTATACAAAAACTTCGTATACCCTCTTTTAAGTTTTGTTTGCAGAACAAACCGTTATCTTTTTAACAAAGTCCTATAAAAAATCGCCTCGCTTATCTAATCTTGTTCAGGATCAAATATATCAGATTTTCATCAATATCGATTGATCTAGATTTTGCACGGTATATATGACGCAGATCCTTGCAGGTGACAGAAGTTATAACTGTATTTTACCCAAAAATTAGACTAAGAAAATGTACAATAATAGACATAAATCTCGTCAACTGGACAAACGATTTTGTTAACACTGACGTTGCAACTCCAACATGGAGCCTTTAACAGAGCACAAATAACCGCTACACTTTGCATTTATATATATACACATACATTTTATGTCTATTTTTGTATCAGTCAAAAACCTGGATGTCTGACAACCTACACAGTTTTAAGAAAATATAGTAAGAATTGGTCGGAAGATGAATTGTATCTTTTTCATCAGTCAAACATTACTTTTATGCAATGATTGGGTCTATGAACCATCATAAAAAGGTCTACTATGTACTATTACTGAAGTTGGATGTCCCTCCAGAAATGGCTTCCAGAAATGGCTTGCTGCTGACCTGAAGAAATCCCAGTTTTAAAACCCCCAGTCTCATTATAAAATGAAAATCAGCAATTAATTGCTGGTGGTAAAATGAGTGAAAAGATAACCCATCAATTACTAAACTGTATTCCGATGAAATCAAGTGGATAATGCACACGCACATTGCACAGAGTAACCCATTACACTACAAAGGCTTCGAAGGCAACACTGCTGTAACCAGCCAGTTGTGATCAGATTATTACTAGAGAGTCTCGTACCTCGGAAAACCTTGGAAAATGCTACAGTTATCTTCACAGTCAACATTGGTAAATGGAGGATGGATAGTGCTTCCTCATATGCATTGTTCAGTTGGCTTTTAGCAGTTAACGTGTAAATACGCACGTGGTAAAACATCATTATCATCGAAGATTCATATTATGTTAAACGGTTCTCAGGGATATATATTAACATTGTGACCTTCCAGCAGCCATCAGTCAATGGCCGATCCGTTGTTTTAGCTTAAGAAATATTTATCTTCACACACTCAAATATCTCACGTCGCACTCACATATCCCTCCTCGCGAATATGACCACATTTATAAGAGCACTGTTTTCCTTATTTCTAACGATTGTCTAATCGCTTGGTTTTTATTCTGCAATAACGTGTCAATTTGGTAGGCTCTTTCCAAACTATTTACCAGGGTTATTGGAGAGTCGTGTCAGTGTTTATAGTATAAAACTGATGTGCCAAAGAAATGCGTGTTTAACTTATAACAATGTAAAACCATTTTATTGTGAACACAGTTAATAAGAGAAAATAAAAGGAATCCAATTTATTGACCAAGGAAATATGCTTGCAACTCATAACAACTGTATAGAACAATTTTTGTGAACGTAACGTATATAAGAATTAAAAGGAATCCAACTCCATTTAGCAGTATGCAGGTGACAAGTTTGGTGATACAGCGCATTTCTAAACACGAAATAAAACAACTATGAGTCGCCATAACAACCTTAACATTACCCGGATGTAGACGGGTTGATTACATAAACAGTTGTCACTCACTGACATGTCACTGTGTAATGTCTTCTCTGATATCTGATTGACTGCCATTCACTCATCGTCTGGTGATTATTTTAAATAAACAACCTGTAAAATAACTCCTATAAGAAGATCAGATATATAATAGCAAATAGTGCAAGTCTTTATTTTGGGTTACTTTTAAATTTATAACAATTAATCGTGTGAACAGCTGGTTCAATTGTGCATCCAAATAAACGGTCTGCCGAAACATAGAATTTTGTTTTCTGCGGTTAACACCCTTAAGACAAAATGTACATATGGAATTCTAGAAAAACGATGGATAAAGACAATACGAAAGTATATGGATAAGACACATTTTTCCTGTTCGGATTTTGTATGACATTCTATTGATTCAATATTTTAACGGCTTCTTTTCTTTTCTTATAACTTTTTTCGCTCTATTTGTTTGTTTTTATGTATTTAATCACCACTCTTGTTCTACTTAGTTCAGTTCCATTTACATCCGTTGTGTGCACGGAGAATGGCTGTTGTGAACAAAGGAGGAGTCGGGCCTAAACCTAGTCATTATAGCTCTGGAGATGTATGCCGCTCGCTGCCTTGAGCTCTGGTTTTCTTTTTAGAAATAATCCGCATTGTTCTACAGTCCGATTAAAAGATGCTTCAGGCAGTATTCAGCTTTCACCGATCAGTGTCTTGTTGAACTGGAACACTTTCATATCAAATGCGTCCTAATGTCCACACACATAATGATGGCCTTTGGGTCAGAATTATTTTTTACGGACTGAAGCATCCCATTAAAATACACCTTATTAGCAAGAATCCTGTTAGAGCTGATAGTGATGAACTTCCTGGTAGTACAAATCAACCAGTAGTACATACATTTGTTCAACCAGTAGTATAGAGCAAAATCATCGTTGTTTCTCACCTTTATACTATAAGAAAATGAATATTTGGTTTCAAATAATATATCTATATTGAACGGAGCCTTTATGGACATAACACTGATTCATTGGTAGTAAAATGCTCTACACATTGATTTAATAATTTCATTGTCTATATCACTGCTCGGACGCTACCATACTTACTGGTTAGTTTTGTTCTACACTACTGGTTAATTTGTGCTGCACTACTGGTCAATTCTACACTACTGGTTGATTTATTGTAGTACTAGTTGTTTTTTTCACTAATGCATAGTAAATTTTTTCGCAACGGGCTCTAACAGTCCCAGTAAAGACCTGTAAATAAACCAAACGATCAGTATGTTGTGCAATACGACGTATCCTCTATGTTGTTAATTTTGAATGACAAACTTGAACATTAGCTTATTGATCTTATGTTTTACATTTAATATCTAATACGATAATAATATTTTTCAATTACATGGAAAATACAACAATTTTTCATTTTTGAAACAATTATGTTATGGTTTTATAGTTTTTCAGTATTTTTAAAATAATGTATTAAGCGAAACTCTGGTGTGCTTTATGTTTCTAACCAAAACGTTGTCAAAATCAATTTGAAAGCACAGCTGTAAGCATCTATCCCTGCCAGTTTTCCATAGCGATTTCGTTTTAAGAAGTAAAATTTGAGGCACTTTTCACGAAACAATACACCTATGGGCAATGCCTTAATTACTATAACAATTTTCTGTCCCAGACAAAAGTTGTTAATTTATAGAAAATATAAATTTAACTAAAATCATAGATTTCTATAGCAGAGAATCGTCCGTTTTATCCCATGTAATGTATACGAACAGTGGTTTGCATTGACCTTTTATCAAAAATTTATATTCCTGCGACGCGAACGTAATGTTTAATTCCCATATATAATTCGATTGATGTAACTGAATCATTTTGTCGGTCAGAAATGTGAAATCAGCCGGTGGGTAACTCTCCGTCATACAAGAACTGGATCATAGCCGGAAGCCAGTCATGTGCAAAACCATTCTCTTTGTCCTTCCTTTATGGAACATTACAAGTCGAAAGCAATCCTGCCTGGGGGAGAGAGACGGGTTGTAATGTCATCTAACTGAACTGGCTTCAGAGGAGTCACTACCTGGGGTTATATTCAGAGCTCCACGACCAGTATTGCATTACCTGGCAATAGCTTTATTCTTTTTAAAAGGTTTCTCAATGTTTGATATTTATATATTTTTGGATTATTCATTTGTAGACCTTTGTTTGGATTTAATTTGCCAACATGAAACGCGGAGTTATAAAACAAAAATGGTAAAGTATTACAGCAAATCGACTTGATTGATTCGCGATAGACGATAGGTATATCCATAAATCCATCCCTTTAAATTATTTTGCACCAGATTTCAGAGTTTATTTCTCGAAGGGCCCAGCAGTTCGAGACTAGAATCTTGTACAAAACTTGTCAAGCATGTTCGAATCAAACATTTCTGCCGCTAATGGAAACACTATTGTTCTATGCTTACTTGGTCGTTGTAATCTCGTTTTCGCATGTGTGGCGACGCGAGCTGTGCGGTTCATTCTAAAATAGAGTATGAAATCATTCTCGCTACCGTTGAGGTTTTGACTCGAATGTATTGACTGGCCATCCTGTTTTTCATCTAGAAAGAGTTATCCCTCTTTGCTGTTTGTGGCGAGTAAGTTTAATTGAGATTAGACAGTACTGCGTCACGATTCTATCTACTTTATTATGCGTTTTAAAGATTTCAAATTGAATCGGCACAAATATTTTTTTCTCTGTTTAATTTTAAATAATTTGGTAGTAAATTTAGATGATTCATTCGCCAGAGCACTTTTGAGAGGAAACAACACCACGAATACAAGGATGTCCTGTCATTACATCATTCTAGTTCAACTTCGCCTATCTCCGGTCACCTCCGATTATCGGCTTTAGTGTAATGACAGGCCATCTTTTAGCCCATTAATATATTTACCGCTGCAGGCAATATACTTGTATCGCATGTAGATAAACTGATCCTATAGGACGTCAAGTGCGTTCCGCGCCAATAAAAATCGACATAGAAAATGAAATGAAGAAATAAAATAGAACTATTTAGCATAACATCAGGTCGAAATGACCAATGCAACAAGAGAAACAAGTCATGTGAAAGAATAGAATTTAAATTTCTTCATATGTCGATTAATCAGGTCAAGCTTCAGCAGCCTCGCTATGACGTTCACAGCTATATTCAAAATGCCTCGTCATTACATA
>JAVFBZ010025732.1:0-11302 GCA_032466195.1 Katharina tunicata
CACCAGTTACATCACAATCGTATCATCGTGCATGACAATCGTACCATCGAGCATCACTATCGTACCATACAACACCATTTACAGCACAATCGTACCATCGAGCGTCACTATCGTACCATACAACACCAGTTACATCACAATCGTGCCATCGTGCATGATAATCGTACCTTCGAGAACGCACTCGTCCTTCGGTATGCATTTTTTCAAGAGACTGCGTTGATCTAGGATTTTCCACCAAACATTAATAATGCAACTCCGTCATATTATAAATCTAATATACCCTTGAGGGCGACGATAAACATCAATCAATAAAATGAAAACAATATTAAATCCAACATCAATCGTCGAGCTCTGTAAATTGTGTGATAGTGGTTGATGAAACAACAAACAACAATTCCTTGTCCTTGTTATCAGACAATTATTGTAGTTTTCAATATTATAAATCGGCCTTCTGATCTTGAAAGTGTCTACTTAATCTGTACGGTATGGATGAGTTCATTCAGTCGGTGCTTAGATCTGGCGTTATTCACCGGGATGAAGTAAGTATTTGGAGGGAATTATCGATTAGGAATGAAACGAACCTCAGACAAGGAGAAGCCTGCAAATACTGAAATGTATTACTGCATCTGACTGGTTGCACCTTCACGGATACAGTCGTTAGCCAATCGTATCCATTTGTTTGAAGAACCGCTTTCGTGCAAGGGCCAATCGTTATGTGTAATTTCTCAGCATCGTTTTCGACTTTTTGCGTGAAGTGATTCTTCTACATAATATTGGCACATTCATCAAGATTAAAGGGTAACGTGACATAGAGCTCTCGACCGATCCTAGCAAATTAGCACAAAAATATCTTACCATCGTGTGTTAGGTCGACAAACAAATTCACAAACTTGTTCCAGACAAAAGGGATACGTGACTGCGTGACTACTATCTCAGGAAAAAAAAATTATTTGCAAATTATTAATACATCAAACATGTTCAATATCATGTCGGCAAATACTTCATCTGTGACAAAACCCACAGAAGTATAATGGCTACTGCGAGAACGACTCTTTAAAATTCAACATTATCTCGTTTAATAACACACATTAACACGTTCAGATAAATTCATAAATATTATCATTTGGCATTTTATTGGTCAACCTAAATCAAAAAATTAATTATTTGTTCGTTGTACAGATCATCTTTCTGTTACAGTCGCCATCAATCAAATTGTATCTTCTTTAAAGTGGTCATTGGCAATATGTCCAATATCTGCGCGGGTGGTTGGGTGGGAGCCTCCTGTGCCTTAGTGCTCTCCGAGCTAAGGGGCATGAGGAAGCCGATTTGCTGTAGCGTCCTGTTTTTCGTACTGTAAAGATACTGTGGTGTCTTCTGTTTTGCCACCGTCATTTCGTGTGGTTTCCTGCACCCATTGGGCTGACACGCGGTCATATGAGTGAAATAGTCTCTAATGCCGAGTAAAACTCCAATCAAAAAATCAAACAAATCCAACATTTAGCAGAGAACAAGGCAGGTTACAAATTTCTGTACACAAGAAATATCCCAAGATCATAAATCCTACGAATAGGGGAAATCCTATGTTGTACCAATCCCATGTGCTTTGACGTTCAATAAAGCCACATCTCATATTAAGATCCCAACAGTCTTCAGGAGACTAGGTTCATTTAAAGCCATGGTCAGTATTAATGCCTTACCTGTCAACTCAGATTTAAAGGTGAGCCAGTTTTGACAGCACTGAGATCAGACTGTACGGATTAGGGCCTACTTAATACCCAACACTGAATAATATAATACCAGAATCGTCCTCTGTCCGACGCTAAGATGGTAAATAAAAGGCCAATGGATGACACGTGTATTCAAGCAAAGGTGAGAATAAAAGAGTTTGTATTGAGCAATAACTTATATGTTATTGACAGAATCTTTTGTTAGGTCGAATGCTTGGAATATAACAGACTTTCAGAGATCGACACAAAAGTCAGATCTTATAGCAAGTGGGTATTAGAGTGATATTCGTATTATATTAATAGGTCATACCGTTATAAATAAAAAAATAAAAACATAATTAGCCCGTACAAAATGACAGTTTTCCAACAATATAATACACAGTTTGACAACATAGTGTACATGAACGGCCAACGTACACATTTATAGTCTGGCTATCCTATTCTTCGGGAATATAAAATAAAACAAATTCTGAGCAAGGAAGTTATGTTGGCATAGAGCATATATTTCGGCTTTATTATGCCATCATCAGTTAAACATATACCGTACATCTGATGATAATAAAGCCGAAATATATTATCTATACAATGACGTCCTTGCTGGGAGTTTGTCTTATTCAATATGACTCGGAACTGATCTGTGGAACTACTGTCTATTCCTTCGGCTCAGAACACACTATGATTTCTCTGTTGTACAAAACCCTGGGTTAAGAATCAACTTATGCTGTCTTATTTCTGGCTGGTCTGATTTTTCTTCTTTCATTTGTCAGAGGTTGGAATTTGCACATTTATCACTTGTTAGGAACGTGCTCAAAGGTCGTTTAAGTCCCGTCCAATCTCTGCTCCCGTAACCACAGAGAAAGTCAAATGCGCTAATATCCAGGAGTAAATAACTCACCCGAATGTGATTGGTGTTTATTGGCAGTCCCGTTAACTGTCAAGGTCCAATTATTCCAGCCTTTTAAATGAATTTGACTTATCGATCTAGCGGTGACCTGGTTTTCTTTATGTTTATTTACATTTACTTTCGACAGCTGAACGGAATTTTAATACACCAGGCCATTGGACAGTCTTGTGCATATCTGGCTTTCTTTGGGTAACAACTAGAGCGCAACGACAGCGCATACCGGGTGTGTGTCTCGCTTTCAACTCAGAAATAGGTTACATTTCATGGTCTGTGCATTAACATAATAAATAATAACATAGATACTATTGCCTAAAGTATGTTTAGAAGAGCTCTGATAAGCGTAAGACACGACAGATAGCCATTTGTTGATGAGCATGTATCTGGAAAGCGTATCGCTGTTCACATATTGACAAGGTGGTTGGTTAGGTCAACTCCGCGCTTAAATACAGTTGTGTGTGACAAACAACCAAAAAGTCACCAAACGAAATCCGATACCAACACCAACACGTTCACCAGTCAGGTGATACAAAAAGCAAATATTTTCCAACCCGTGAAGATAAAAGATTAAATTGTGTGCAAATAAGCTCGGACATAAATGCACTGTGTAGATATCAACGAAGAGTTGAAGGAAATAGATTAACACAAAAAGGATTTCAAATAGATTCAGATAATTGTTGTTGTTGTTGACAATCCTCCATTAGCCAGAAAGGAATCTTAAATTATGTTAATCGGCTGCAAATCAATTTTACAAGGTTTATGCCAGACTGAGGAACTTTGCGTTCAGGAGCGTCACTTAAAGTTATAAAAGCGTCAACCGGTCAATAAATGAGAGGACATATACAAGGATAACATATCTTCGCTGCGAACAATAACGTTACTTCCGGTTTGTGAATTGAATATTTAAACGCTATGCTTCATCGATTCCAAATGCGAGACGGTTTTATGTCTTTAAAACTATTAGTTGTTAATAATATGTTACATTCGGTCTTTTAATTTCATTATGTTTCTCACATAATGCAGTATAAACGTCTAAATGCCGACTTAAGGTTTTCTGACAAGTCTTCTGAAAAGTCATTTTCGTTTCTCTTCTTTCTTTTTTACAAAAACAGTATAAAATGAAAACAGCATCTGGTTGGAAAATGTTTCAATGACCATATACAAGGCATTGCTGGGAGGTCAGTTACCTTTTAAAAGTAAGATGCCGACAATAAAATTGAAACCTATTCCCGACAATAAAATTGAAACCTATTCACTATTATACGAAGTTTCTATTTTTTCAGAAGAAAAATGTCATAGATGAAGTCAATTGGCCTTATATACTTAATATAATTATCTCAAAATAATATATTTTTTAAAAATTAAAATCAATAATGTGTTTTTGAATTGTCTCAGACTTCCGGACAGATAACCAACCATAACCACTACTGAGATATCTCTCCGAGTTTCATGATCTTTTTTAAAGCGAGGAATAACGAGAAAAACGACGGTTTCAATGGCCATATATGATAATGATCATTCCATTTGAAAAGTTACTCTACTATCAAATAAAAATGATTCCTACTTCGTCATGCAGTCGGATGCGAAGAAAAACACCTACATGTACTTACCATCCGTCCTGAAATATCAGTACGTCAATGACAATATATGGCTATCATCTTATGCAAGTCACGTGAATAGTGAGTGTTTGTATTAACAAAGGATGTTTAACGAAACCTTAAATTTCAGGTCAATTGCCTTTTTTTTAAATATAAACGTCAAATATATCTGAGTATGAAGCTCTATAAATACAAGGCTGGACACATGTGTATGTCTTATTTATCTTTATGTATGAAATTGTTATTAAGAACAAATGAAACATCGATCAGACGATTTACATTGGAAATGACGTCATTATGTACTTTCTTTAATTTTGTTTCGCTTTTATCTGCGGACGTGCTGGAATGATGGTTCTCCAAGTGCGCCTGTACCAACCAACCCATACGCTTCATTGGTGAGAAAAACATATACAGGCAATACGCTCAAAGAAAGAGAAAACGTATGATTAACCCATACCTGCATCTATAGAGAATGTGGTCAATATGTGAAAATTGCGGTATAGTTTATTTTAATCAGTTCACCACAACTTTACAACACCTAGTCGTAAGTGTAAGATCCTAAACTAATGAAATCTGACATGTTTAACTCAGCAATGGCAATACGTATCAGACGTGCCTCAACCCGCAGTGCAAACATGCGGCTTTGTCAAGTCGAAGGCTGGTTAAAATTCTCCCTCTGCACGTCTTCAATGTGTATAGGCATATTAATGTCATTTACTAAATTGATTTATCCAAATGCACCAAAATGTGCATAAAAAGTACACCATACATTTGACAACAATGGATTATAGGTTTGTGGCTTGGGATTACGTGACGTCAGACCGGAAATAGAAGTAAACATAGCCTTCAAAAAAGTTGTATTCTGATTGGCTAAACATTATCTGATGTCGATGTTGACAATCAAAATGGAGAGCCACAGAGGTCTGGAATGTTTGGCAGAGGGATTTCACTTTGAACGACGATTATCAGCATTACAATACTTATGGAAGCTAGAGTACAGTGTTTTCTAATCGCTAAAAACAGGTTGTCTATCCATAGTACACGTTATAAAAATTTGTCTATTATTTTGACCAATTGCGGACCTATATATGGCGATTCAAGGCAACGAAAGTTCCGGGAACAAGCACTTCTTTCAGGACAAAAGTATGTGTTTAAACGTGTGGTTGGGTGGGGAGGGGGGATCTGACACAAAGAGGCTTCTGCTCTTGACCAGTGATCGTTGCAAGTCGCCATTTATATACCCCGTCGATGTAACATACAACGAGTTGGAGTCATAGATGAACTCACCGAAAAAGCAATTAAACCAAAAAAACACGCAATGCAAAACAATCAATGAATTTCCATTTTGGCATTATACCAAAACAAAACCAGTGACAGGAAACAAGGAATATAGCATATATAAACAAAATCTCTCTTAGAAATGAAAACGACACTCATGTGGAGCACTGAACCGAATATGGTATATTAGAAGGCCAATGACAATATATAATGTTAAATATCGTTGAGCGGATCAGCGTTGACAACCAATAGTCGTCGATGTGAACCATTTCAACGAAACCTACAATGTTAAGTCAATAGGCATGTTTGTTTCATAAGTGTCACATATAGCCTCGACAAAAGTCCAACAAAAAGAAACTGTTCTGCCTCCAGCAAAGTACACTTGTTGGAAGCATTTGTTTGCTTGTTTGGTTTGGGTTTTACGCCATATTTAAGGTTATTTGGCCCAAAGAACGCGATCACACGAAATGGGCGAAGGAATTAAAAGTTCTCTACAACTGTATATTTGTTATGTACTCGATTGACTTTTGGCGTCGTACTCAAGAATATTTCACTTATTTGACCATTCTGTTAATGTTTGGTGGACACCCGAGAAGAGACACCTAGTAAAAACCACACAAAGATAGCCACAGTCGCTGCTAATGTCCGTAATATACCTTAGGTCTCGCGAGATATATATTTATAATGTAGAGAAAGACAATTTGCTTGCCTTCATATATATTAACTGGCTATAAACAATGGAAATTGGGCCCACGACTCACAAAATGGTGAATTAAGATAAAGCATTACGCTTTGGGTGATTGACATCAATAGAATGTTATCTCATATCTTAAAACATTCGGATGAGAACCAGTCCTTGTTAACGGTTGTGACCAATATACCAGAAATACCCTTTCCCTGCAATGTGAAAATATACACCTAGAAAAGGTGGAACGCCACGAGCTGTTATTAACCACTGATAAAATGTATGTCACATTTTGTTGCATTTGACAACATACGCTGCGTTACTTGGGCCGGTTTCACAAAGCCTTCGTAAATTTACGCAAACTCGGTTACTATGACTCACAGTGTCGAAGGTATTGGGTCGTCAGAACAACTGAGAGTTCGAAACGTCGCAAAGGCTTTGTGAAACTGGTCTTCCAGCTTACATGTATTTGCGAGAGACATTACCACAACTTCTTGGCACGAAAAAGACTCCGTGAAGGAGAGAGATGGGTAACATTCGAAAAGATAAACACGGGATTAACGTGTAGTGTTCATCATTCTGTGATTGCTAGAATTCGACGAAAACTCCAAGTACCAGACATGATACAGAACTATGCTGTCTGACGAAGACATGATTCTGTGTTTTTATTTATGCGACATGCTCACTTATTGTGGATCTCGCAAGGCTCAGCTTGGCAGCATTTGCCGCCATATACGGGGTTTGTTGGTCCAAAGCCATGCTAGTCGAATTTTGTCATAGTTTAGTGAGTATAGGACAACATAAATGTGCTGCAGATAAAATAAAATACACAACAGCTACAGTTTTGTAATAGCAAGATGTATTTTAGTATTTTATATCGATCACAGTGGTCTCCGCTGATCAAAGATGGCAGGTACTTATTTAAGAGTTTCCATCTGACGATACAGCAAGCTCCTGTTATAAAGTTAAAAAAACCGGACGAATGTTTATCACTGGCTAACATTAAGCCATTCAGACCACTGGATTTCAAATGTCACTTAACTTTACTTTATAACACTCCCCGCCTATCTCTGTTGAAAATGACATCTAAGCACCCTATGAGGCTAGTTGCCATAATTACACCAGTTCTATCTGCATGCGAGAAAGTTGATTTGGTTTCTCGTGTTTATTTAATGCCGGACGTTGAGGGTCGTTGGTTCGATCCTTCTTGGCAGTCGGAAACTTGTTTAAAGTAATATCCTCTTACATACTCGCGACCCTATGTGGTATTAGGTGCCGGGATCTGAGGGTCACCGAGTTGCTTTCCGTTCGAGTCTCAAATTTCATATCTTTAAGAAATAGTGTATATAACTAGGAGTGTATTTACCTATATTAACGGAAATGATCGTCAATTCCGTTTTGTCTGAGCTTCATTTAAAGAAAGTGTTTATAAAATCATATAGTGTGAGAAGAACAGAATGTAGTATCCTACAATGTCTGGACACAATGTAGATAAATATATATCTATATAACAATTATAATTACACTATCATATGACCTTATTTTTATAATGACCCCAGCACCTGTTTAAAGCAAGACGCTTCGTTGAGCAACATTATTTTCTTTTGTGTGTTCAACTATGAAAGATATGCGTGCGATAATAGAGTGGAAATGAGAGACATAATTAGCATGTTGTTCAACTGGCTATTGAACACATTCACGTCTTAAAACTTTAATTTCCCAGGCTAGTTATAAACTTGATTTTACTAGGGGGTAATTTTCGAAGGAAATTACAGTAAATATATAAATAGAGGCTGTATAATTATAGATGTTAAGTCACGCGATGTTTTTCGTTTTTATTATTCCATAGTTTGCCGTTAAACATTTGAAAATTTGTAGTCGAAGACGGTCAACGTTCGAGTGACAGATTTCGGTCAATTGTCTATTTTTTTTTTGTTTTTATTGTTGATTTGTTAACATGAGTGTTTTCTGTACACTTTATGTAACAGAGTAATCTAAGCCGAGCTTTAAGGAGCAGCTGGCTGAGCAATTTCTGTGTTCTATATTTGAACAACTACCATAAGAAAGATACACATACGACACACTTTAGACTTCACATAGATTACGGAGGCGCCTATAATTTTGGTCGATTGATTGGTGTAAAACGCCGTACGCATGAGAATGCCCCATTTCACTCATACGACGGCGGTGCATTTCAACACTAAACAACTCCTAGCATTGATGGTCTAGGACCTTCATTTTATGTGACCTACAACTGGAGCTGAAATTATTTTTACTCCGGCAGAAATAATAAAAAAAACATAAATATATTTGCAAAAATCAAAATATAATTGCATAAATATAATCAATACACCATTCAGTGCAATATTTGCCATCTTTTACGGTAATTGTATTGTTATGGATAAGAAATTGGATTTCTAGTTCCACGGGATACTATATGGCTATTAGCTAGAAGAAGCAGTAATCAATCAAAGGTTGCCGAGCTATTTTTCAACAAACATTTGCAAAAGATTTGAAAAACACAAACATACAAACACAATGTTTGTGTGATGATTGATTTTATTGACCATTTCTATTACGATTGTGAAAGTATGTTGATTTTTTTGAGAATGATACGACACTTACGCACACTTACATCCACAAGTCATTGGTAGCATTCCCACACCAACAAGCCATTGGTAGCATTCCAACATTCATGTCATTGGTAGCATTCCCACCACAACAAGTTACTGGTAGCATTCCCACATCCACAAGTTACTGGTAACATTTCTACATCCACAAGCCATTGGTGGCATTCCAACATCCAAAAGTTATTGGTAGCTTTCCCACATCCACAAGCCATTGGTAGCATTCCCACATCCACAATTCATTGGTGGCATTCCAACATCCACAAGTTATTAGTAGCATTCCCACATCCACAAGCCATTGGTAGCATTCCCATATCCACAGTCTTTGGTACATTCCCACACCCACAAGTCTTGGGTAGCATTCCCACATCCACAAGTCATTGGTAGCATTCCCACATCCACAAATCTTTGGAAGCATTCCCACATTCACAAGTCCTTGGTTGCATTCTCACATCCACAAATCATTGGTAGCATTCCCACCACCACAAGTTATTGGTATCATTTCCACATCCACAAGCCATTGGTGGCATTCCAATATCCACAAGTCTTTGGAAGCATTCCTACATCCACCAAGTTACTGGTAGTATTCCCAGATCCACAAATCATTTGTAACATTCCCACACCCACAAGTCATTGGTAGCATTCCCACACCAACAAGCCATTGGTAGCATTCCCACATTCACAAGTCATTGTTAGCATTCCCACCACCATAAGTTACTGGTAGCATTCCTACATCCACAAGTTACTGGTAACATTTCCACATCCACAAGCCATTGGTGGCATTCCAACATCCACAAGTTATTGGTAGATTTCCCACATCCACAAGCCATTGGTGGCATTCCCACATCCACAAATCATTGGTAGCATTCTGATCACCACAAATTACTGGAAGCATTTCCACATACATAAGTCTTTGCTAGCATTCCCACATACACAAGTCATTGGTAGCATTCCCTTATCCACAGTCTTTGGTACATTCCCACACCCACAAGTCTTTGGTAGCATTACCACATCCACAAGTCATTGGTAGCATTCCCACATCCACAAATCTTTGGAAGCATTCTCTCATCCACAAGTCATTGGTTGCATTCCCACATCCACAAATCATTGGTAGCATTCCCACAACCACAAGTTATTGGTATCATTTCCACATCCACAAGTCATTGGTGGCATTCCAATATCCACAAGTCATTGGTAGCATTCCCACATCCACACGTTACCGGTAGCATTCCCACATCCACAAGTCATTGGTAGCATTCCTAAATCCACAAGTCTTTTGAAACATTCCTACATCCACCAAGTTACTGGTAGCATTCCCACATTCACAAGTCATTGGTGACATTCCAACATCCAGAAGTCATTGGTAGTATTCCCACATACACAAGTCATAATCGGTATTCCAATATCCACAAGTCATTGTTAGCATTCCCACATACACAAGTCACTGGTAGCATTTCCACATCCACAAGTCATTGATAGCATTCCTACATCCACAAGTTATTGGTAACATTACCACATTCACAAGTCTTTGGTAGTATTCTCACATTCACAAGGCACTGGTAGCATTCCAACAGCCACAAGCTACTGATATAATTCACACATCCACAAGTCATAAGTAGCACTCGCATATCCACAAGTCATTGGTAGGGTTCATACGTTCACATACACATGTTACTGGTAGCATTCACAAATCTGCAAGTCATTGTTAGCAATCCTACATGCACAGGGCGCTGGTAGCATTCCACCCTCTACAAGTTACTGATATAATTCACACATCCACAAGTCATAAGTAGCACTCCCACATCCACAAGTCAAAGGTAGCATTCCCACATCCACAAGGCACTGTTAGCATTCCAACATCCACAAGTTACTGATATAATTCACACATCCACAAGTCATAAGTAGCACTCGCATATCCACAAGTCATTGGTATAGTTCATACGTTCACATACACATGTTACTGATATAATTCCCACTTCCACAAGTCATAAGTAGCACTCCCACATCCACAAGTCATTGGTAGCATTCCCACATCCACACGTTACTTGATAGCATTCCCACATCCACAAGTCATTGTTAGCATTCCCACATCCACAAGTCATTGTTAGCATTCCCACATCCACAAGTCATAAGTAGCACTCCCACATCCACAAGTCAATGGTAGCATTCCCATATCCACAAGGCACTGTTAGCATTCCAACATCCAAAAGTTACTGATATAATTCACACATCCACAAGTCATAAGTAGCACTCGCATATCCACAAGTCATTGGTATAGTTCATACGTTCACATACACATGTTACTGATATAATTCCCACTTCCACAAGTCATAAGTAGCACTCCCACATCCACAAGTCATTGGTAGCATTCCCACATCCACACGTTACTTGATAGCATTCCCACATCCACAAGTCATTGTTAGCATTCCCACATCCACAAGTCATTGTTAGCATTCCCACATCCACAAGTCATAAGTAGCACTCCC